>PVKA01001772.1:40199-98802 GCA_004027165.1 Ctenomys sociabilis
TTCTCTTTGTGTGTGTGTGTGTGTGTGTGTGTGTGTGTGTGTGTGTGTGTGTGTACTTCAGACCTTTTGGCTGCCTGATGAAGACTATGGATCACAAGAATGCTTGAAATATGTAAAGACAAATAGGATTAAAAGAGAAATCAGGGCTGGCAAGATAGCTCAGCGGTCTAGAGCGCCTCCCAGGGACCGCGGTTCGAGCCCCAGCACCACATGCCATGCCAGCCCCTCCCCGTAGGGCCGGCTGAGCTCACACCCCACCCCCGCGAAAAAAGAATCCGTGATGTGTAGCGAGACACTGTAATAAATAAAGGAATTTAAAAAAAAAAAAAAGAGAGAGAGAGAAATCAGCCGGGCGTGGTGGCGCATGCCTGTAATCCCAGCACTCGGGAGGCTGAGGCAGGAGGATTGTTGAGTTCGAGACCAACCTGAGCTACAAAGTGAGCTTAAGGCCAGCCTGAACTGCATAGTGAGACCCTGTCTCAAAAAAAAAAAAGAGAGAGAGAAATCAGACATGCTGTAATACAGTTCTAGCCATGAAGTGCTTAGGGATCCATGGTTCCACAGGCTTCTGTGCTCAAGGTTCACAGCCCATGGTTGCAGAAATGTGCTCCTACATCCTTTCCCCAGAGTGACACCATGCCTTCTGCAGGTGCTACAGCTCTACCCAGATCAACTGACACCAGTACACCCATCTCTACTGCTGCAAGTGTAACTAATGGTGCTCAAGGTTCATAGTCTCCCTTTTGACTGAGAATTCTCATCACAGGCCTCCCTGCCTGAGAGAAAGGAGATGGGCCTCAAGACTGGTAGGAAGCTTCTAGATCTGCTGCTCTCCTGTCCTGTCCTCTCCTCCCCTCCCCTCCCCTCTCTTCTCTCTTCCTCCTCCTCTTCCTCCTCCTCCTCTTCTGCTTTTTCCTCCTCCTCCTCCTCTTCCTCTTTCTCCTCCTCCTTTTCTTTTCTCTCTCTCCCTCCTTCTCCCCATCACCACCCCATGACAAATATCAATTCCAAGTATAAATCCAATCCTAAAGAGAAGAAAAAACATTCCTTTCATATCCTAAAGGGAAGAAAAATGCAGGGAAAAGCAATTTACCTCATACTGTAGTATTTGTGAGGTTGTAGCTCAGAGCAAAGATCTGGGTTCAATCTCTGTATCAAAAATATCAGAGAGATACAAAACGAACTCTGCCTACTAGATAGGAAAAGATAAGATGTTCAACAAGCTATGTTGATTAAAACATACAGCAAGTGGGAAAATAAATGATCCAATGTCTTCGAAGAGAATTGGTCATCCCTATCAAGTATGAAGTACAAGTCCTTGGCTCATAGTTCCCCTAATAGGAATTTATTCTGGAGACCAGAAGCAAGCAAACTTTTTCTTTAAAGGTCCACATGGTAAATATTTCAGGCCTCTAAGCAATATAACACTGTTGCAACTACTCAACTCTTTGCAGTGAGAAGCCACCATTGACATAATTAGGCACAGCTGTGTTACAGGAAAAGATTTTTTTTTTTTTTCAATAGCAACTTGAATTTGGCCCACAGGCTGTAGTTGGCCAGTGCTGGTTGGTGTCCCAGCACATATGCACAGACACGCCATGCACCTCATCCATCACAGTAAATGAACCCATCCTGGTGCTCTCAAGACAGCCAGATAACTAACTCATGGCACCTTCATTAATAGAATATTTGCAGCCACTAAAAGGAGGAGGCAGACAGCTGTGGTAGTGTGCACCTGTAATCCCTCCACTCAGGAGGCTGAGGCAGTAGGATCATCTCCACTTTGAGTCCAGCCTGGGTTACATAGTAAGTTCAAGGCCATCCAAAGCTATATAATTAAATCCTGTCTCAAAAAAAAAATAAAATAAAATGGAGGCAGTTCTATGTGCACTAGTAAGGGTTGATATCCAAAATAAATAAAATATTTTAAAAAGCAAAACAGAGAACAGGGTAGAATATGCCTCCATCTGTGTTAGAAATATGTACAAGCATGCATGTGTGTGTGTGTGCACGCGCGCGTGCGCATGCACACGTGTCCATGCATGTGTGCTGACTTCTCTTGGCATTCCCTATGTTCAAAGGAGACACTGGAGACCAGAACTGGATCGCTGATAGGGCAGGATCATGAAGAAGACTTTTTTCACTGTATGTTGTCTCATTACTTTTGAATCTCCTATTATTTGCCTTGTTGATGAATAGCAAGTAGAAAGAATTTAACTTGAGAGGGTATCTGCTCCTGCAGCAGTACTTTAGACCATCGGAAAAAGCAGACTGGCTAGTTGCTGAGTACCCCGTACATCCAGAGGGCCTGTGGCACCTGTCACAAGCACCCTGGTGCAACCCTAGCCCAGCCACCCCATCTCTCTGGTCATCCCTTTTCTCTTCTGAAAAGTGAAGGCACTAGTGCTTGGGAGCTATGTCCTACAAAGGAATACTGCTGACACTGGGGAAAGCCCATATTGTCTCTGGGCCTCTCATGATCCTCAAAATCAAAAGTTTGGGCAAATGTGCCTTTCATTTCTAAGATAAAGAGTTCTGTTATCATAGTGATATATGTGTACCTATGTTTATAGCAGCACAATCTGTGATAGCAAAATCTTGGAAGCAACCAAGATGTCCATCTCATGAGGAATGGTTGAAAAAGATGTGCTATTTCTATATAATGGAGTATTACTCAGCTATAAAGAATGATAAACTTGAAGCATTTATATTGAAGTGGATGCCACTTGAACATATACTCGTAAGTGAAATAAACCAGACACACATGTGCAAATATCATATAGTCTCCCTAGTATAAGAAGTCAAAAGAAGAAATACAAATAGAAATGTACAACAACAACTAAAAAGAATTGACTCACATAATTAGGACAAACTGAACGGCATATACTGCAGGGTGCTAATTAGCTTTTCTTCTGGATGGTCAACAACCTAAGTTCACAGATCAAAATTAGAGAAATAGAAGAGCCACAAGGCAGCCAACATTTTGGCCCTAGCCTTTCAAGGTCAGCGAAGACTCAGGACATAGGTGGACCCATACTGTAACATCATGAAACTCAGTTGTGCCCCAAATTTTCTGATCAAGGAGATTATGGAGCAACAGAGGAAAGAGATTGATGATCTATAGTGTGCCTGGGAAGAGTCACATGGAGAGAAAACTTTCTCTCAGGCTCTCATTGAGAGCAAACTGGTCAAGCATTGGCCATGACTCATCTGCATGGATGACACAGACAAAGGATCTATAGAGTGAGGTACAGGATAACAAGATAAACCCTGAGGGGACTTTACTGACCTCATCAGAAACAAAAGCTACATCTTTCAGTATATAGGTCTTGCTCTATCTTGGTCTTAACCATCCAGCAGAAAAGTATAAAAATGAGGTATATAACATGGGGCCATAATAATAAGTTGAGCTGTAAATGGCTATAGTCAATAACTTCTTCAGATAACTCACTATTATTGTGGAATACTGGACTGTGTTGGATTGTGTCGCCGAGTTCAGGCACCTAAATTGGTTTAATGACAATGGAGTGCTCATCTTTAACAGGTCCAGACCAAAAAAAAAAAAGGAGGTAGTGTGCACCTGTAAAAGGAAGAATCATGATATGTGTGTACAAACAGTACAGTTAGGATAAATATGCCATGCTTCTGCATAATTCTATGAGAAGCAAGATTTGCATTAATGGTGGTTGGACAAGATATTATGTTGGCTTCTAGTGCTATGGACAAACATTAGGGAGATAACAAGGTAGAAAGTATTAATTATTGAATATGTGATATAATTCAGCTATAAAAAATAAGTACATAGCTACACTCTCTTCATTCACTGATTAGAAACATCTGCTATAATAATGTCTGTAAGTATAATATCATTTATGCACCTTGTACGACACCCAAACATTACAAAAACATTTTGCAATGTATTGATTTATCGAAGATGTCCTGTTAATTTGTCTTGAGACTGTCTCCTTGCTATTTGTTCTTCAATAAAAATAAGAATAAAATAAATAAATAAATATTTTAAAAAATAAAATGCATTTGCAATAAATAAACATTAACATATTTGATGCTATTTTCACAGAAAAAAAATCACTTACAAGAAATCAGAAGCAATCATGAGCTTGGCAAGTAAAGAAGGATCCACTTTTGCTTATCTCAGACCAGTAATCTCCAAGACTGAAAGAAAAGTAAGAGAGATGTTTGTCTTTTTGAAGATCTACCCCCACCCAGGTGGGGAAAGGCCACTGGACTCTGGGGACACCACATCTTCTTCCTGTGACCCCCCCCCCCAGGTCCAGTAATTGTCAACCAGGCAATTTCTCTTCAGGTATAGAACATAACCTGGAGGGGGAAAGAACTAGGAAATGTCACTCATAAAGGAAAGACTCAAACAATAGACTCCTCGGGGGTGGCAGGACAAAGACATCAAAACATTGGGCTGGAGGGGCCATGCAGGGCAAGTCCACCCCCCTCCTGATTTCCAGTTTCTGCCAACAGCCCTCATGAGTATTGTCTCAGGAGTCCCAGGGAGATGACAGGGAGCGACGAGGAAGAGCCGTGTTGTGTGATCCTACCAATTCTGAGAATTAAAAATAGGAGCTGGTTGTTGTCAAACAAAATTTTGGAGAAATTAAACCGACAGGAAGTAGCACATGTGCACCGTGTTACACGGTGGTGAACGTTGTGAAATCCACTGCAGGAGAGTATGCTTAGGCACTGGAAGAATCCTCCCTCCCCTTCCTCCCTCACTTCCAATAGCTTGTGTGTAACTCCCTACGCACTTGGAAAAGAATTTTGCAAAGACTCTTCATGGCCCTGGCTTTAAAGAAAGCCTTATTCAATGCCAGGCATGATGGTGCATGCCTGTAATCTCAGCATTTGGGAAGCTGAGACAGGAAGATCCCACCTGGGCTACATAGAAAGGTCAAGGTCAGCCTGGACTGCATAGTGAGCCCCTGCCTCAAAAAAAATTATCTTACTCCAGAATAACTCATTTATGCCTTCTCAATCTCAAAACCAAGGTCATCAGTCACATCAAAGATTTAAACAAATCACAGATTTTTTAGTGCCATCGCAGCATGCAGCAGGGCTACACCCCAAAACAGGCTGGGAAGGTGCAAGGGACAGGAAATATGGCACCCTAAGTCAGCACAACAAAAGGTGGGGTTTCAAATGTGAATTAAATTACACTGTCTACTTGACACGTGGGAAATTTATACTTATTAAATTAAGATACATGATAGAGGGCTAGGGACATGGCTTAGTGGTAAAGCACTTGCCTGCAAGTGTAAAGCCCAGTGTAGTTCAGTGTGGAACCCTGGGTTCAGTTGCCAGAACTGAAACAGCATTCTTTCCTACTGTGCATTGCTCTAGTTCACTCATTTTAACCACACTGCTTCATTCCATCACATAAACCCATTCATTATTGACACATCCCTCTTTGATGGACAATTAGCTTATTACCAGCCTTCCTAATGTACAAACGATGCTGTAATATGTATCTTTGTATGTCTCCTGATGTTCACATGCAAAAGTCTCCCTAAACCAGTGGATAGCTAGAAATAGAGTTGCTAAATACTATAATATGCTTACTTTCAACTTTAGAAAATATTGCTAAATTATTTTCCAAAGTGGTTGTGCCAATTTACACTTACACCCATTCCCACAGATTATTATATGGCTTCATTTTTGCCATTCTGGTTAATACAAAGTGCTATGTTGTATTTTAGTTTGCATTTTCCAGATTACTAGTGAGGTTCATCATCTTTTCATATATTTTTCCATCTGTGTCTTGTCTATTTATACCTTTTGCCCACTTTTTTCTGTTTTATATTGATTTATAGGAGTCCCTTATATATTTTAGAAAATATTGACTTTTTTAACATATCCGACCACATTTTTTATACAACAGTGTGAGAACCAAAATATCAATAATCTTTCTGTAGTATAACATTCAGTTAGGTAGGCAGTGTTGTGGAGGCTAAAACCCAAGGCTTCAGAACCCAAGGCTTCAGACACGTGAGGCAAAAATTCTACCACTGATCTACATACTCAGCCTTTTTTATATTTTTAGTTTTAGACAGGATCTTGCCAAATTACCCAGACTGGCCTTAAATTTGCAATCTTCCTGCCTCAGCCTCCCCAGTAGATGGTGTTTCAAGCATGGACCATTACACTCATGTTTTATAGGCTTTCTAACAAGAAAAAAAAAAAAAAAAAAAAACTCACTTGCTATTCTACCTAAAAACTGACAAAAAATTTCTACCTTTAACTTCTACCTTTTTCTATATTTTGTACCAAAATATATTTTTTGTGTAAAAAATTCTACAAAGGTTCAGTTCCTAGAATATTCACTCAAATGAGCATACAGTAGTATGTTCATTCCCTTGGAGTTTTAAACTTCTGTATCTATCAAGGTGTCCTACCCCAAGGAACAAAATCAGAAATGAAGATTTTTTCTTTTTTACAGGGAATTTCTACACAAAGGATGGGGTGGGCTTAGGGCAGTGACAGAGAACAACCATCACTGAGTTGCAATGATAACAAACAGCAGGCTGGGGCATGCGTGCCATAGGTTCACAGAACCAGTGGCAGAGCAATGTCATCATCCCCAAAGGGAAAAGAGGATGGAGTGGCATAGGGGACCACAGATGGGGCCACCTGGGTGGAGCAATGACATTCCACTTACAGGAAGGAAACAGAGAGATAAATGTCCTGAGCCCAGCTTCCTCTCCCTTCCTACCTCCCAGGCCCCAAAGAAAGCCAGAAGCTCCAGTTATTTGATGTAACCCAAGAGCAGATTGGCTCCCCAGGAACCGTTGGACAGGGCCTGATGGAGAAGTGTGGATGGCAGACTAAGACTCCCATCACCCTTCCCCAGCCTACAAGGTCAGATCCTGCCCCACACTTGGGAAAGAGGTAGCTCAACAGGACACTAAAGAACTGTGAGGCGTTTTTCTTTCTTCCTGAATGGAAGTGGAAACCTTGAGAATCTGAGCCAAGAGCTCTATAAAGCCTATGCTGCTATATTCTAGCCCTGTACCAAGCCATTTCATGAAGTGTAACAGGCAACTCCTTGTACACCCAAGGGCTCTATTATCATCTTTAAAATGTTAAGGCCAACTTCAAGGAAGTTTGGAATTACTCAAGAATAATGAGAACAAGGGAAGGGAAAATTGAGAATATGAACAGAAATACAGTCCATGGAGCACTTTATCTGCTGTCTTTCATCTCTGCCAAGGAGAAAGATGACTGGAGAGACAACAGTAGAGAAAGGAAGGAGGAAGGAAGGGAGGAAGGAAGGGAGGGAGGAAGGAAGGAAGGAAGGAAGGAAGGAAGGAAGGAAGGAAGGAAGGAAGGAAGAAAGGAAGGAAGGAAAGAAAAAAAAAACAGTAGAACAATCAGATGAGAGATTATAAATCCAAACTGGAAGGAGGACTAAGAGAAAGCATTTAGGTCCACTACATCAATACAGTCCTCCTAGCCAGGCCCATAAACCCCCAGCCTCCTACCAGAAAATGCTGCTGATAAAATGAGCTGCTCTCTGCTCCCTCCAAGGAATCACAGGACATGAATGGATAGTGCAGTGCTCAAACAGACTATCAAACTATACTAATCACAGAAAGATCATGGGTGTGGTGACACAACCTGTAGCCCCATCACCTGGGAGAATCAATGTGATTTCAAGGCCAGCCTGGGCTACTTAGTGAGTTCAACATCAGCCTGAATTACATAGAGAGATCTTGTCTCAAAAAAAGAAAGAAAAAAAGAAGGAAGGGAAGGAGGGAAGGAAAGAAGAAAGGGAGGGAGGGAGAGAGGGAAAGAGAAAGAGAGAGAGAGAGAGAGAGAGAGAGAGAGAGAGAGAGAGAGAGAGAGAGAGAGAGAGAGGAAGAAAGAAACTTAATTGTCCTTAAGATTCAGAAGGAACATTCTATGACTGAAGGATTGATCCATAGTACTTCCCTTTCTAGCCAAATCCTGCCAGGCTGACGAGTGAGGGCAAGCATTCTGCTCTCTGTGCCAGGACTATGAAGCAGAGGAGTGTGGCCCCAAGGGTCACAGAGGCAGATGCTAATTATGAGTCAGGCCTTCTAGTGCCACCTGATTCTGTGTTCAGCCTTCATCCAGTTCACTGAGTGAGTAACCCAGGCTACAGCTCATTATAGTGTGCACTTCTTTGGTAGCTGGGAAAGATCCAAAGACTATAACAGTAAGACAAATTTAACAATAAAATTTTAATTGACATAAATGTAACTGCCCTACACAGGCATCTTTTTTCATGCATAAGAGGGTACCAGGGTCAGTGAGATAGCTCAATGGACTAAGAGGCTTCATAGGCAAATGCAGGGACAGGGCTTTGATTCCCAGCACTACATGCGGCACCAGCCCTGCGCCCAGGTGCACCAAGCCAGTCACTGAGACCAGGCATGGTGGTGCACACCTGTAATCCCACTGCTGGGGAGGCTGAAAACAGGAGGATCACTACAAGTTCAAGCTGAGCAGTGAGACCCTGTACCAAATACATTTTTTAAAAAAATAATATCAGCTTCCTGTCAAGCAGAAGGTCCTGAGTTTGATCCCTGGTACAAAAAAAAAAGAGGAGGAGGAGGAGGAGAAAATCAGAACATGACCTTCCAATTAAACATGATGGAGTTGATTTCCTACTTGCAATTCTGTCTTTCAAAAATTTACCACTAAGGATAATTGAAAGTTTGAGATCAGCCTGGCCTGCATAGTTTAAGGCCAACCTGAACTATAAAAAATATAAAGTTTTAAAAACCTATCAAAATAACAACTGACAAACTTTTTAAAGTAAAAATCTAAAAAAAAGTAAAAATCTGTCAGGAGAATGAGAAAGAAGTGGCAATAAGGCAACATGAGCTGCATCTTCAAGATGGAAAGTATCTGATTCCTGCCAGGTATAACCCAGCACCTGTGCCAGGGCACTAGGAAGGGCACAGGGGAGCCATATGGAGGGCAGAAGCATGTGAACCACTGCATAGAGGCCCCTGGTTACAATTTTACTTTCCTGCATCAGTCGTGATCCAAAACTATTAAATGCAAAATTCCAGAAACAACCTCATACATTTTCTGTAGCATCCTGTAGAGTCCTAAGATGAAATCTCATACTGTCTTGCTCTATCTTGCCAAAGAAGTGAATCATCCAACATGTCCAGGCCATCTATACTACCATGCTGTTGTCACTGGGCCAGCTGGGTTATCAACTGTGGTGGTGTGGCAGTGCCTGTATTCAAGTGACCCTTACTGTACTTAATCATGGTCCCGAAGCACAAGAGCAGTGATACTTGGGGGTGAGGAAAGTCCAAACTCAGAGCCTATCCCACTATTCCCCAACATGTGCACACTCAGCTGTAACCTGTGAATTTGTTTGTTTGTTCTAGAGAGAGGGTCTCACTATGTAGTCCAGGCTGGCCTTAAACTCACAGCAATCTTTGTGCCTTAGTCTCCTGACTGCTGGCCTTAAACTCACAGCAATCTTTGTGCCTTAGTCTCCTGACTGCTGGGATTACAGGCTGTGCCACCACACCCACGCACAGTTATTCAAATTAAAGAAGGTAACAAGTGGCAGACACCTTCTCCTAATACGTCTTTGGTTAAAGTCTGGACCTGTTGAAAAAAACACTACCCTTGGCCCCTCCATTAACCTAATACAGTCAAGTCACAGGAAGAGATTCAGGTCGGTGGACACACCTGGACAGATGTTTGTCTCTCACCATTATCTTCTATTTTAGTCCCCTTGAATATTCTGAAGATAATCATTTACAACTTATTCTCTCTTCTACAAGCCAAACAGACTTTACTCCAGGCCACTGTGTGCTCACCAAGCCTATTGGGTTCCCCTACAAGTCATTCAGATCTTCTCAAATTTGCCTACACTCATCCTTCTACTCCCAGGCACCATGTGGGGCTGTGCATAATTACTGTGTGTGTGCCTCCATGCACATGGTGGACACACTTGCCTTCTCTCCTGTTTTATCCATCTCTCTCACGTTATCCCAGTAAATCCTCAGGACATTTCCCTGAGTGAAGGAAAAGAGCTCTCAGCTTAATCAGAAAACATGTGATGCTGAGAGTGCAGAGGTCCACAACAAGGCTGAGTCTGCTTTCTGTGAAACTGTGAGGAAGGGAAAACATAACCATGCTGGTTTGGCTATTGTACTTCAAACTACAATAGCCACAAGCATGATGCATGGAAGGGCTTAGCTAAGACAGGAAAGATATTATGTTTGTGTACATGCAGACGTGTGTGCACGTGTGTGTGACATGAGAAACAACATAGAACACGACGGGTTTGGTACTAGCTACACTTTCAGGAATCCATTTGGTGGGGCCAGGGAGATGGCTCGGTGGAAAATTGCTTCCCTGACAAGCGCAAGGGTCGGAGCTCAATCCCCAGTTCCGTAAAAAAAAATTAAATAAAAAAGAAAGAAAGGAATATTGTCAGATATCCATTTGGGGTCTGCCTCCTCCCTGGAAAATAAGGGGGGATCACTATACTAAAATGAGCTGCTCCGAGGCTGTGTCTCCATTTACTGGAAAAAAATTAGACAACCACTAATCAAATATGCAATAAGCTATTCCACCTTTGGGTATAAATTGTACCCCGTCTACCTTTAAAGTCCCACCACGTCTGAAATCCAAATGATAGGATTTGTCCTATCTGCTTAGAAGCCTTCCAGCCAGGCTCGGCAACTCTGGATGTAAGTCCCACATAGTCCTTTAGGTGGCACTGTGGTTTAAAATATGATTCCACAAACTGCTGCTCTTACCTAAGTGACCCAGGAAGTACTGGCAAACCTCTGTGATACAAACAGCTCACTGTGGCACTTGTGCTATAGGACTGCCACCACTGGTCTTGGACTATGTTCAATGTATATAGCGCTAAATAACTAAAATGTTTCTAATATTAAAAATCGGAAAACTAAACTTCTAAGATATAGAAGGCCTAGTGATTGCATGAGTCCATTGTGTGCTTTAGTTTGTCATTCTTCTGGGTTCTAGCTGTCTTACCTTGTATATCTCTCAGCTGTAGTAATATAGGGAGAAAAAAATGATCTCCCTACCTGACCTGGACGAGTGTGTGTTCTCTAAAACCAAAGAATGAATTTTAGGAACAAACGGAGGTTATGAGCAAAATATATTTATTGAGGGAAAGAAAGTGCCTCTCAGAGAGGACAGGAGGGGGGCCCGAGGGGGTAGTCTCCTGGTAAACTGTCTCTTCCAGAGACTTTTATAATGTAAAATCATGTGGGACTAAGGTGGAGAAAATGGGAACTCACTTAGGTGGATGTGGGGTGAGACAAACTATAGTCAACCAATGGGATTACAAGCACCATTACTCAGGGAAAATTGATTAAGTACAGAAGGGAGTCACATAGCAGGCAGGCATGAATAAAGAACAGGACCTTATCTGGTAGCCATCCCGTAGTAGTTGGCATAATGATTCTTTCTGGCTTTCTTAGGATGATGTTCAACCCCAGACACTAATCTTTAGGGAGGTCAGCCTTTGTTTGATCTTTGGTCTTTAGGTCTGTCTCACAGCAGGAGCATCTGTCCCTCTCACAGTTGTGAAGCATGTGTCTTCTGTGTGACTTCCTTCGAGAGCCTGGCCCTGTCTACCTGTAATATTTCTATCTAACTCAGCTGTCTGCAACAGTAGCACTTAACTTCAATGTATTTTGTCATTGTGAGTGTGTACAAGTGTGCTCGTGTGTGTGTGTGTGTGTGTGTATGTGTGTGTGTGTGTTTTACTGAAACAAGGGCCTTCACACTGAATTACATCCCAGCTCTTATTTTGTTTGTTTTTTAATTTGGAAACAGAGTCTCACTAAGTCACCAAGTTCTTAGGTTTGGTGAACTTGAGTCTCCTGCCTCAGCCTCCCATTCCTGCACTGTCACACCCAGTTTATTTTCTAATTCTTAGACCACAAAATAAGGTGGATATCAAAGAAGCAGCTCATTCACATCCCAGACATCCTGCCTCCTTCTGCATACCTCTGTCTCAGAGATCTGGGAGTGCCTCTCCTTGATTTAAAAACCAATATTAATAAATACAAACAAAGCGAAATTCTTCCCAGCATAAATGTGTGCCGATATCTTAAATTCAATTATCCCTGGCTGCTCTCCCTCCTCCACAGCTAATGGAGAGTTAAGCTTTACTTCTTAAAAGCTAATTACTAAATACCTAGCTCTTTCTGACAAACTTTGCCTGTCTTTAAGGCTGCAAAGCTCGGCTTCTACACCTCCCTGCCTGTCAGCGCAGCCAGGCCCCTGGGGACTCCTTGCTGCTCACCAAGGAGCATGTTTGTCAACTCCATGACTTTCAGCAACTCTGTCCTACATTCAGGGCTCAAATCCAGAAAAACTTTCTATGATTAGGAATCTATAAAATCAGGCCTAGGGAGATGGTTCAGCAGACTAAGGGCCTTCCTAGCAAGCACAAGGACTTGGGTTTATCCCCACCACCACACGCTGTGCCAGCCACCAAAACTGGGCGTAATAGTGCGTACCTGTAATCCCAGCACTAGGGAGGCTGAAAAAGGAGAATCACTATGAGTCTGAGCTGCACAGCGAAACCCTGTACCAAGTAAATAAATAAATGATTTTTTTAAAGGAATCTATAAAATATCAAATCAACTCATTTTTTTTTTTTTGTAATTGTTTCTAATGTATTTGCTTGTTGCAGGGTCTCACTACACAGCTCAGATTTGTGCTGATCCTCCTGTTTTCAGCCTCCCCAGCCCTGGGATTACAGGTGTGTGCCACCACACCCAGACTCTGATCAGCTCAGCCTGCCATAGGGGCAGGGCTGGCATGGCATGTGGGGCCAGGGATCAAACTGTGGTCCCTGTGCTTGCCTAAGCTTGCCTCAGCAGGCAATTTACTCTGCTGAGCTATCTTGCGGGCCCTCCATTCAACTCATTCTTGACATTACTTGCCCCTCCGGGTTTGTTTGGGGTTTTTTGTTGTTTTTTGGGTTTTTTTTTTTTTTTTTTACAGAACCAGGAATTGAACTCAGGCCCTTGCGCTTAGCAGGTAAGCACTTATTCTACTGAGCCATCTCCTCAACCCTGGGTTTTCCAACTGACTTTTTTTTCTAAATGCCAATAGTTTACCCCAAAACCAGGACTGCCTTTTTTTATGCTTGGGTCTAATCCAGCTGACAAGAACTACTTTGAGTAGGGAAAACAATACCATATCTGCCGTTTAAAACAACAACCCCCAATAACAAACAGAAACTGCATTCTTTCCATTATCAGATCCTTTCATGGTGTGGGGATCATACCTAGGGCCTGGTGCAGGCTAGGCAAATCTCTGTGCTGAGTTATACACGCGCCAGCCCTAGACCTTCCCTAGTAATGATCTCCTCAATTCCCTTTCCAGCTGGAGTCCTAACTGTTTTGGTCAGTGATGGTACAGATCTCCCAAATCTTATGGACCGGATGCCTTGTTTGTTTGTTTTTACCTGTTTTCCTGAAATGCCCTCTGTACTAACTTGATCTGAACTCACACTTCCTATTCATCCTCACTGTTATGCCAACTTTCTAGACTTGCTCTTTCTCTCCTTCTCTGAAAAGAAAAAAAAAAAAAAAAAAAAAAAAAAATAGAGACACTGAGTGTAGTTAATAGGTCCTTGTAGAAACATCTTTCAATCACCTGTTCCACAGAGAGAACAGTAGCACCTGGCTAATTAGTACTCGAGTTAAATCATGTCTACAATTTCAAAAAATATTCTCAGCAGGGGCGGGGGAGATGGCTCAGTAGAATAAGCACTTCCCTGGCAAGCACAAGGGCCTGAGTTCAATCCCCGGTTCCACCAAAAAAAAAGTATTCTCAGCATCTCTAGCATTATTTGTGCAAGTAAACACCCACCTTAACCCATATCAGAAAATGGAAAATTCTCATGGAATAGTGTTTATTTGGACAGGCAGATTGGGACGTGCTTTGTTTAAATTAAATTAATGATCAAATACATAACATGTATATAAGCCAGCTAGTAGTAGCCTATGAAATCAAGGAGGAACAGTGGTCTTTGGGCCTGCTGTTATCAGGCAAATTATGAGTTTTCTGCAAGGCAAAGATATGAATGCAGTGGGTTCAGATTCAGCTGCAAGTTCCAGGTGTGAGTGCTGTGATGACTCTGAGCTGGACAAGCCTGAGAATGCAGGGAGCCAAGGTCTCGCACTGACTCAAGCATTTCAAATGCAGATGTGGTCTCCTCACAGAAGCCAAAGATAGGTGCTTCTAAAGCTGAAAAAAAAAAGGGGCCTGTTCAAAAACAGCATAAAGCTGGGGATACAGCTCAGTAGCACAGTACCTACCTGGCAAGCACAAAGTCCTAAGTTCAATTCTTGGTACCAGAACAAAAAAGGAATAAATAAATAAATAAATAAATAAATAAATAAATAAATAAATGGAAGTTTTTTGGGTTCTCAGGTCAAAAAGAAAAAAAGAAAAAAATTAAGCAAGTTGATCCGATAAGCCTATACGTGCTTCAAGAAAGTTTGCAATGAGATTTAAAACAAAAGAAAGCAGCACAACAGATTCTACCAAATTTATTTCTCATTAGGGTAACTCTGTCTCTAGTTCTGTCTAAAGGACACATAGATCTTTCCAAAAGGACCCTATGAAAATGTCCTCAGTTTGTGACTGCTACCATATTATCTTCTGATGTTTGTAGTAAAAATAAAACCAGATGCATAAATACAACATACATAAAAATAAATAATACAAGTAGGCTAATCTGTGAAGTTACATCCTGTGAAGTATGCCTTCATCAGCTCAGACTGCCATGATGAAATGCCAAACACTGAGAAGCTCAGACAATGGAAATCTATTCCTCACAGCTCTGAAGACTCGAAGCTCAACATCAAGATGTTGGCCTTGTCAGTTTCTGGTAAGAACGCTCTTCAAGGCTTCTAGAAAGCTACCTTCCAGATGTGTCATAGGGAGAGAAGGTTCTGTCTCTCTCTCTCTCTCTCTCTCTCTCTCTCTCTCTCTCTCTCTCTCTCTCTCTCTCTCTCCCCCTTCCTTCTCTCCCTCTCTCCTTCTCTTCCTGCATTTACTTACACATGTTCTATGAGCTAAAATATTGTCTATTTCGGAGAACATGCACAGCTGAAAAGAATGTATATGTAGCATAGAAAATATAAACATCTACTAAATTGTTCAAAAATTTCATTCATTTCTAAAATTTCATTATTGATTTGTTTTGTCTAGCTGATCTGTCTTCTTTTGACAGTGAAATATTGAGGTCCCCACTACAATTATTTTTTGTTTTGTTTTGCTTTTTGAGACAGCGTCTCACTACATAGTTCAGGCTGGCCTTGTGCTCACTTTTGTAGCCTCCAGGATGATCTCAAACTTGCAATGATCCTCCTGTCTCTCAACCTCCCCAGAGCTGGGATCACAGGCATGTGCCACCATGCATGGTTGCAGCGTAGCACAGCTTGCCTGGGAATGCAGGTCCAGGGATTGAACTCAGGACCTTGTGCTTGCCAAGTAGGTGACTATGCCTCTGAGCTATCTCCATAGCCTGCAATTCTATCCTTATTTGATTTTTTATGTCCATTAATGTATGGTTTCTGTAGTTGGGTGTACTGATATTTGGTGCATATGTTTATGATTGCTCTTTCTCTCTGTTGGGTTGTTCCCCTTACATGGATATAGTGACCTTCTTTGTATTTCTTAATCAGTGTTGGCTTGAAATCCACTTTAGCTACAAATATGATATCTGTTTGTTGTTTTTTTGTTTTCTGGGTTTCTGTTTCATGGAATATTGCTTTCCATCCTTTGACTTTCAGTCTATGGATTTCTTTTTTTTAATCAAATGTGTTTCTTGTATGCAGCATATTGTTGCATCTTGCTTCTTGATCCATTCTGCCAACCTGTTTCTTTTAATTAGTGAACTGAGACCATTAATGCTCATAGTTCAAAAAAAATAAAAATGAGAAAGGGGCCAGAAGATGGCTCAGAAGAATAAGCATTTGCCTGGCAAGCACAAGAGCCTAAATTCAATCCCCAGTTCTGCAAAAAAAAAAATGTTCATGGTTATTTTTCCCCCCAGTGGTCAGCTCAGCCTGCCCTGGAGGTGGAGCTGGCATGGCATGTGGTGCCAGGGATAGAACCATGGTCTCTGCGCCTTGCCTAAGCTTGCCTAAGCAGGTGCATTAGACTGCTGAGCTATCTCACCAGCCCCATGGTTATAACTGATAGATATTTACTTATCCTTGTAATCTTATTTTCCTGTTGTTGGTTCCCTTTGTTCCTCTCTGTTTAATTGTTTGTCTTGCCTAGTGGATTCATTCTGTTAAGGCTTATAGAATTGTAGTCCTCATAACCTCTTTCTAGAATGTCTTTCAGAATGTTTTGAAAATATCTAATTTCAGGAAACAAGACAAGGATGCCTACTAACACAACTTTTATTCAATGTAATTCCGGAAATATTAGCAAGAGTTAATTAGACAAGCAAATTAGTTAAGAGAAAGAAATAAAAGGAATAAAGATAGGAAAAGAAGAAGTTAAATTATCATGTGCTGATGAAACTCTACCAAAAGACTTCTAGATTTAATAACCAAATTTAGTCACATAGCTGGATACAAAATTAACACTCAGAAATCAATAGTATTCCCGGTCACAAACAACAAACTCACTGAGAGAAAAATGAGGAAAACAACACTCTCACAACAGCACTGAAAAAAAATAAAACAGAAATCAATCTAACAAAGCTACAGTACTCTGAAAAAGGAGATTAAAGAGGATATTGGAAAATAGAAAGATATCTCTTGCTTTGGGGTAGGAAAAACCAATATTGTGAAAATGTCCAAGCTTCCAAAATTGCCATATAGATTGAATGCAATGCTGATAAAACCTCTCAGATCTAAAGAAAACACTCCTAAAATTCCCTGGAACCAGAAGAGATCTAGAATAGCAAAAGGAATTCTAAGGAACAAAGGCAAGGAAGGGGACAACACAATCCCTGACCTGACATTATACTACTCTCAAGGATCAGTGGAACAGATTGAAAGATACAGAAATAAATCCATACACATTCAGGCACCTTATCTCTCTTTTTTTTTTTTTTTTTTTTTTTTCAGAACCAAGGATTAAACTCAGGCCCTTGCGCTTGCCAGGCAAGCACTTATTCTACTGAGCCACCTCCCTGCCCCCCTTTTTTTGTCACCTTATTTTTGACAAAGGGACAAAACATATTCATTGGAAGAAACATAGTCTGTTTAAAAAACAGTTCTCAGGGGGCCGGGGAGATGGCTCAGTGGAATAAGTGTTTCGCTAGCAAGCACAAGGGCCTGAGTTCAATCCCCAGTTCTGCCAAAAAAATATAAATAAATAAATAAATAAATCAGTTCTGGGAACACTGGTTTTCTTTTTTTTTCTTTTTTGTCTTTTTGAGACAGGGTCTCACTATGCAGTTCAGGCTGGTCTTAAACTCACTTTGTAGCTCAGGCTGGTCTCGAACTCACAACAATCCTCCTGTCTCAGCCTCCTGAGTGCTGGGATTACAGGCATGCACCACCACGCCCAGCTTAACACTGGTTTTCCATATACCAAAGATTAAAACTAGATCCATATCTATCATCATGCACTAAAATCAAAATGGATCAAAGTTATAAACATTAAAACTGCTAAAAGATAAAATAGGTAAAACACTTGAAGTCATTTGTGTAGGCAAAGATTTCATGAACAAAAATAATTATAGGGCTGGGGAGATAGCTCATTAGAACAAATACTTGCCTGGCAAGCTCAAGGACCTGAGTTCAATCCCCGGGCCCCCCCAAAAAAAAAATCCCTATTACATGGTTAAATACTACAAAGAATCAGCAACTGGGATCTCATTAAAAAAAACTTTTGAGTGGAAAATGAAAATCACCAACAGAATAAAAACACAACCCACAGAGTGAAAAAATTTTTAGCCACTTGTCCCTCAGACAAAGGACCAATGTCTGGAACACAGAAAAGAACTGAAAAATAATCAACCCCCGCAAATGTAAAGACCCAAAAATGGGCATCTAAATAAATACACACTTCTCAAATGAAGGTGAAACAACAAATAGACACATATTTTTTCAGTGTTCAACATCAATGGTCATTCAAGAGATGCAAATTTAAACAGCACCAAGATTCTATCACACCCCAAAAACAAAGGCTATCATCACGAAATTAACCAACAACAAATGTTGGAAGAGCTGTGTGGAAAAAGGAACTCTTGTCCACTGTTGATGGGACTGGTATAATCATTATGGAAATTAGACGAGATTCCTCAAAAACCTAGGATTAGGAGTCCCATTTGACCCAGCTATTCCCCCAAAAACAATTAAAAGCATCATACCAGAGTGGTATATATGCTCCAATGTTTGCAGCAACACAGTTTGTAATAGCTAAATCTTGAAAACAGCCCGAATGTCTACCAACTGATGAATGGATAAAAAAACTTGTGGGTTTTTTTATACAATAGAATACTACAAAACCATAAATAAAGATAAATTTGAGACCTTTATATCTAAATGGATGGAGCTTGAGACTTTGAGGCCACACTCTTGTTTTTTTTTAATGTATTTAGTAGAGTCTACAGGGTTTCATTACATAGATCGGATTTGTAGTAACTCTCCTTTTCTTCAGCCTCCCAAAAGCTGGGATTTCAGGCATGCCCACCACACCAACTCCCAGTTGCCTTCTCAGGGAACCCCAGGCAGGGCTGGCATGGCATGCCAGGGATCAAATCCAGTCCCTGTGTCTGCCTAAGCAGGCACTTCATTCTGCTGAGCTATCAGGTTGGCCCTGTGTCCACACTCTTAAGTGAAATAAATCAGGCAAATCTGTAAATATTACATTGTCTTCCTGGGGTGAAAAACTCAAAGTATAAGTAAGTATCAAAATGTGGGCCGGGCGTGGTGGTGCAGGCCTGTAATCCCAGCACTCGGGAGGCTGAGGCAGGAGGATTGTTGTGAGTTCGAGACCAGCCTGAGCTACAAAGTGAGCTTAAGGCCAGCCTGAACTGCATAGTGAGACCCTGTCTCAAAAAGACAAAAAAAAAAAAAAAAAAATGTGGGACTGGGGAGATAGCTCGGTGGTCTAAGTGACTGCACCTGCCTGGTAAGCACAAAGATCTGGGTTAGATCCCATATGCCATATGGGCCCTGGGACCCTGGGCACACCATGCCAGCCACAAAAACTAGGAGTGGTGGTGCACTCCTGTAATTCCAGGTCTGGGGAGGATCACTATAAGTCCCAGCTGTGTAGTGAGACCCTATACCAAATAAATAAATTTTAAAAATAAGTATCAAAATGTAGAACAGATATTCTAAAATTGGAAGAAATTATTCAAAAGAAAAGGGAAACTAGGGAGCAGGAGGGGGAAGAAAAAAGGAAAAACAAAAAATGAGAAAGGGAAGATAAAAAAGAAAAAAAGCTTTTATAAATAAAAAGGAGAAGAGGAGTTGAAGGGAGTAAAGGGTAGTGGGCAAAAAAGAGAAATCAAGATATATTAGCCTGAAGGGCTAGAGAGATGGCTCAGTGGAATAAGCACTGCCCTGGCAAGTGCAAAGGCCTGAGTTCAATCTGTGGTTCCGCCAACAACAAAAAAAAAAAAAAAAAAAAAAAAAAGATATATCAGCCTGAGACTGGAGTGATGGCCAGTGCCTATAATCCCAGCTCTTGGGAAGCTGAACACAGGTAGATCACTACGAGTCTGATCTGTAGTGAGACCCTGTAGACCCTTACTAAAATAAAAAATATATTAGCCAGGTGTAGGAGCCAGGCCTGTAATCCCAGCTGAGGGAGGCTGAGGCAGGAGGCTCATTTCAAGTTTGAAAACAGCCTGGGCTAAAAAGTGAGCTAAAGGCCAGCCTGAACTGCATACTAAGACCCATCTCAGAAAGAAAAAACATAACTAAATAACATATATCATGCACAGGTATAGCTTCCCTATAATGAATGTGACCATTACGTATATCTAAATGGTGCCAATAAACATAACAATAATAAATGTTATGAAAAAGTCAATTAACATTAAAGCCAACTAATTATCTCATTAAAAAATCCCAAACTTGAGCCGGGCGTGGTGGCACATGCCTGTAATCCCAGCACTGGGGAGGCTGAGGCAGGAGGATTGTTGTGAGTTTGAGACCAGCCTGAGCTACAAAGTGAGCTTAAGGCCAGCCTGAACTGCACAGTGAGACCCTGTCTCAAAAAGACAAAAAAATAAAAAAATAAAAAATCCCAAACTTAAGTATACTGCAAAGCTATAATGATTGAAACCAGCATTGTATGGACAAAAAAGAGACTTATAAGTCAGTGGAACAGAACAGATTATACAAAAATAACCCAAGACCTTCAGCTCCTGGATGTTTGACAAAGAGGACAGAAACAGAAACAATAGCATCTTTAGCAAAGAGGAAGAATAAAACAGAGGAACAATAGCCTCTTTAGCAAAGCATGCTGTTAAGTTTGACTATGCACATGCTGACAATTGGAGCTAGACCCAAAGCTGTCACCATGTACCGAGATAAAGTAAGAAATGATTCAAAGATCTAAATATAGTAAAACACTTCCAGCAGATTAATGCTGGAAAATAAAATAGACAAAACTCTTGAAGTTATAAGAATCGGTAAGGGAGCCTGGGAGATGGCTCAGTGGATTAAGCACTTTCCTGGCAAACTCAAGGGCCTGAGTTCAATCCCTGGTTCAGCAAAAAGAAAAGAATCAGTAAGGACTTTTAACAGTACCCCAATTGCCTAAGAAACAACATCAAATACCAACAATCAGGATCATATCAAAACAAAACACATCTGCACAACAAAGGAAACAACTGACAGAGGGAAAAGATAATTACAGAATATAAAAAACTTTATTTGCTACTCCTCAGCAGATTAATATCTGGAATATGAAATATATGAAAACCTCAAAACAACTAGACCCCCAAAAAATAAAAATTCCAATCAAAAATAGGCAACTAAAATGAAAAAAAGCTTTCTTAAAACAGAAAGTACAAATAGATAACAGATACAGTCTTAGATGTTCAACATCTCTGGATGTTAAAGAAATGCAAATTGCAACATCACTGAGATTCCATCTTACCACAGAAAGAATGCCTATCACTAAGAAATCAAATAATAGTAAGTGCTGGCGAGACTTCAGCAAGAAAGGACCTTGCATATTGTGGGTAGAAATGTACACTAGAACAACTCTGTATCTCACTATGGAAATTTCTCAGAAAACTAAAGCTAAAAAAAAAAAAAGCTAAAGCTAAAATTTTTATTAGTCCTAGCCATGTCCCATTGAAGTTTTTTTCAACAGATGTGAAGATATATTACTATGATACATACACACCCACATTTATAGAGCATAACTCATACTAGCAAAATCTCGGATATGGCCTATATTTCCATGATCAAATGAAAGTTTAGGGAAAGTGTGGTGATTATATACAATGGAGTTCTACTCCACCACAAATAAGGATAAATTTGACCCTTGTAGGAAAGTGGATGCACCTTGAGGCCATCATGTTAAGTGAAATAAATCAGATACACGAGCATGAATATTGTATGTATTCTCTTAAGTGTAATCTAAATCATGAATAAGATGCAAAATAAAAAGTAGATTATAGGAAAGTGAGAGATAGATCCTTTGCAAATGGGAAGGGCATCAAGAGGTGGAAGAGAGCCAGGGAGACAGCACATTGGTCTAAGTGCCTGCCTGGCAAGCGCAAAGACCCAAGTCTTGTATCTGGTACCACATGCCACACAGCCCCACATCATGCCTGTCACTGAACCTGGGCATGGTGGCACATGCCTGCAATCCCAGCATAGGGGAGGCTGAGACAAAAGAATCACTGTGAATCTGAGCTGTGTAGTGAGACTCCGTACCAAATAAATAAATATTTTTTTTAAAAAAGAGGTGGAAGAAAGGGGTGGGAGAGGAGGGCAAAGGGATTCAAAAACAACGTAGATGTTTTTAGATGTAGCAATTTCTCAGGGTTAGTGTGATCATTATATATAGCAAACATGTACTAATGAAAATCATTAAAAAAAAAAAAAAGTAGGATGGCAGAGAATAAGAAACCAGCTAAAAAACCAGCTTCCTTTCCCGTGTCCAGCTGCAGTGCTCGTCTTTCCTTACCAAAATTTAGCAACATCTGTAAAGTATGAATTCCCAATGCATTTTTGTGTTGTATTATATTGTCCTCTAGTGGTCTTAAAATTCTCACCTCCCTTCTCTTCAGGTAGTGTTTAAGTCTGAAATCAAAGGAAAAAAGTATACTGGGGACATTTTTAAAAATCCAAACATCTATAAGGCTTGTTACTAAAGAAAACCAGTAAGTAGGACATGTTAGGTAAATGGTGATAACCCAATAAAGAACACAGCCAACAGAATGTGGGGGTTCTGGGTAGGACTTCCTAGAGTAACTCTAAAGGAGAGCCTGAGTCCAGTTTGTTGAGCAGGGTCTTTACAAGGGTAGGAGATCAGTGAAACTGGCTTAGGTGGGGTGACACAAGGGTGGGTGCTGAAATTTGAGAGTGGGCATGGATGAGTATGTGGCCATAGCAATGGGTACTATTACCTAGTAGGCAGCATAGGTGTGGCATGTCCTAGAAAAGTAGATATTGCTCCTGGACTCAGGCCATGGGGGAGGAGTACAGAATGTAGGAATGGGCTATGATTATTCTCAGAGCTCGGGAACTTCAGTGACTGGAGATAGACAAGGGTCAGACTTTTATAACAGAGCCCTCAAAGATCCCAGCTGACCCTACTCTACATTTAGAATTTTACAGAGAATGATCCCATCATTAAGTGTGGGCCTGGGTTAGAGAATCTCTGAGGTCTCTTTAGGTCAGCGGGCATCCAGATGGTTCATATCTGCTTCCAGGAGTCATGGGAGGCAACAGTCAAGGCCACAGAGGCTCAATGACAAAGTTAGGATGCAGAAAAGAGTTGGGTAATAATCTCAGTTCTTTTTTTTTTTTTTTTTTTTTTTTTGTCTTTTTTTTGAGACAGGGTCTCACTATGCAGTTCAGGCTGGCTTTAAGCTCACTTTGTAGCTCAGGCTGGTCTCGAACTCACAACAATCCTCCTGCCTCAGCGTCCCGAGTGCTGGGATTACAAGCATGCGCCACCACGCCCGGCAATAATCTCAGTTCTTATACTTAAGAGGCTGAGGGTGGGTCAGCCAGACAGCTCAGCAGACTACAGCGCCTGCTTAGGCAGAGCTCAGTGGCCCAGGTTCAATCCCCAGTGTGCCACACTGCTCCATCGCCAGGAGACAGGGATTGAGACTAGGTGTGGTGGCAATCGCCTGCAATCCCAGCACTTGGAACGCTGAAAACAGGAGAATCACTACCCGTTTGATCTCAGTAGTGAGACCCTATAGACCTTGTACCAAATACATAAAAAATAAAAATAAAAAAGAGGCTGAGGACTAAAGGACAAACTCTCCTCCTCTTTTCTCACCATCTTCCTTGAAACTGAGATACTGCCACACCAGTAATCTCAAAAAGCACCAAGATCATTCCAAAACCATGTTCCATCTATTTCCAGCATACAAAATCTGAAGTCTGTGATTTTTCAAATGTGTTTTATGTAGTGTTTTCTGTAACTTATTTTAACATCAGACTTGTTTCTCTACTGAACATTTAAACTAGTGGGGAGAGAATATGGTGCTTTCTGCTCCTTGTCCCCAGGTGACCATAATTCTGATTTCTGACACTGTTATTGGTTTGCATTTCCTAGAATTTCATATAAATGGAAGTGTGTAGCTTGCTTTTTCCCCTTCTGCTTCTTCACCCAACATAGTAATTTTGAGATTTATCTACATGCCTGGGTGGGCCAAAGTCTATCTCTTTTGTTTGCTGACATTCTAGTGTAGATGCCACACAGTGTTTCTACATTTACTTGTTTATAGACATCTGGATCATTGGCACATTTCAAGTTACTTTTACTGTATTTTATTTGTAAATATTTTTAAATGACTTCTTACTAATAGCAAAATAACACAGACGACAACAATGAGAAGACACTACGCAATAGCCAAGATGGTTGTCAAGTCTCCAAACTAGACCACACCCAGCTGGGAGAGAAAAAAAAATCCCCAAGCACGTCTGTATTCACACTACAGCAAGCTTAGAGTCCAACAGGAAGCCATAAGTAATTTCCTCCACATACCTTAACTAGCCAGCAGCTACCCCACAGAGCTCAACTTGCAGACAGCTGATTCTGAAACCCAAAATGTCTGCAATGTCCCCCTGCCCTACCTAAACTCCCCTATAAAACGTCATTGTCCCTTATTCAGGGTCAGTGGTCTTTCCACCATTGGCCCAGCCACACCTGGCCTGTAAATAAAGTCCTTGCATGTTGCTTAAACTCTGCCTATCTTAGTGGGCTCAATTGTGCCTTGGTTTACCCTAAAAATGGCTAAAATTAAATATAAGTGATCATCCCAAGTGTGAATGGGAATACAGAACAAGTGAAAGTCTCAAACACTGCTGATGAAAGCCGGGCATGGTGGCACATGCCTGTAATCCCAGCACTCGGGAGGCTGAGGCAGGAGGATTGCTGTGAGTTCAAGACCAGCCTGAGCTACAAAGTGAGCTTAAAACCAGCCTGAACTGCATAGTGAGACCCTGTCTCAAAAAGACAAAAAAAAAGAGTAAAATAAGGTAAAAATTTATTACAGAAAAGAAACGCAGCTGGTTGCTCCACTGACAGCAGCCCTGGTGAGAACAGCAAAGTTGGCTGTTCCATAGACAGAAGTCTATTTAAGGATCACAGAGATGATCCTGTACAAGGAGGCAGTTCACTTTTAAAGGTTCTCATCTCAGTTTTCCATGTGTGCTGCTTCCTTATCCCAGGAAGTCCATGGCATTTCTCCTTTAACCATTTGCTTTTCTTCTAAACGGCATGTAGCAACTTGACCCTTTGATTAACCACTTGCTTACTTTTTACTGCTCAATGTCAAAAGTGCAGGGGCCTGCTCATCTCTAATCAAGTAGTATACCTACTTGAGTGTAAGCTTCCTGCCTCAATTATATACTTAGACTACGGGGACAGACTGCCTGGCTTCAACTCTGTGTCTGGAGCCTATTACTTGTTTGGGCTTAAGCAAGTAACAACTTACTTTAAAGTCCTGTCAGCCTCCCCATCACTTCACCTGATGCCAAGCATATTTTTATGCACAAAAAGAAAAAGAAAAGAAGATAATTTTCAATAATTCCTCATCCATCCATGACTATGCATGAAGAGGTATGGAGGCGTGAGTGCTCTGGAATTCTTAGAGAGATATTGGGCTGCATTCTACAATTGCAAAGGTGTAAATGAAGTGCTGAGAGATTTTAGGGTTCAATCATGTGACGGAAGGGACTCTGGTGTGTGTAATCCCCTTGGCAGACATCATGTGTGGATGATTAAAAATGAAAGGCACTAATTATCAATGGAGATTAGAAGGATGCCAATGAGGAGATGGAGAGAATAACTCACATTTATATATTCTCAATTAGCAGACCAATATCTTACAGTAGATTTTGAAATTTTATGATTTAACTCAAACTTTGCAGGAATTTGTTTTTCTAATTACCTCATCACCCAACTAATAATCAAAATGGATCTATTCAGTCAGGGTCTACACTGTGCTAGTACTGATTATTTTTTCTGAGTGCAAGAAAATACTGTGTTATTACTCTTCTTAAGCTGCTTAGAAACTCAACAGGTAGCAATATACTTAGGTAAAAACCAACTAAAAAGAAGCATTGTGGAATGGTAGTACATGCCTGTAATTCCAGCCTTTTGGGAGGCTGAGGCAGGAGGATGACAAGTTAGAGCCAAGTCTGGGCTGATCTAATGACTTCATGAGACTCATCTCAGAATAAATAAGCAAATAGGGTGAGGGATGTAGCTCAGTGCAAAGTTCCTGGGCCTAATCCCCAGCACTACACAAACACAACACAATACCAATAAAAACTAGAAAAAATGAAAACAAGCTAGAGGGATCTTATTTTTTTGTTTGTCTTCTGAGCAAATTCATTGAAAAAAAACTCTCCTTCCAGTCTGCTTTTCAAGGATGAAAGGGGTAAAATGGGTAAAAGATAAGATTCATCTGCTGATGAATGCTTCCCTCAGTGGCAAAGGTTGGTCAGGTTTGCCTTGCAGTTCCTTTAAAACATTGGGATTCCTTCGACTCAGGCATAGTCTGCTGCATTACATGTGCTGTGTGCACTGTGCTGCCCAGCTGTGGGACTCGGGAGTGTGGGGAAAGGCAAAATGCCACACACAGGGCTCCTGCTGCCCTCCATGCCAAGAGGAAAGTTCTCTGTCTGTGCTATAGTTTGATTTTTTTTTTTTTTTTTTTTTTTTTTTTTTTTTTTGAGAAAGGATCTTTTTGTGTAGTTCAGGCTGCCCTGGAGCTTACTATACAGCACAGGCTGGTCTCAAACTCACAATGACCTTCCTGCCTAGGTCTCCCAAGTGCTGGGATTACAGTTATGCAGCACTACACCCAGCTGTAGTTTGATCTTAAAAGTCTCCCAAAGATCTGTGTGTTAAAGGCTTGGTTCCTCAGCCCAGCTCTGCTTCCTAAGTGGAAGCCTTAGGAGGTGGGGCTTGGTGCAAGGTCCTATGTCATTGGGGTTGTATCCTTGAATGGAAGAGACTCCTAAGCACCTTGCCGACCACATGCAAAATGTCACTACACACATGTTTTAAAAGTGAACCCGACAACTGTGCATAAGATCGCCAAACTTTTCTGAGTTTTGCTTCTCCTACATAGCATGCTGAATCTGGCAAGATGGCACGTGACTGTGATCCAAGCACTCCAGGCAGCTGAGATCAGATCTCAAGGCTGAGAGACAAACCAGACCAACTCTGTGACTTAGGAAGATGCTTAGTGTGGATCTAAAAAGATAAAGTGTGAATATGTCCCTGTAGTTCATTGTGGACTAGTCCATTGTGGAGACACAAGGTACAAGCTTCAGTCATACAAAGAAGCTAAAGGATAGATGGTTGGTAGTTAAAAAGGTTCCTAAATACTTAGACAAAAATCATATAATGAGTAAGCAGCCATTACTTTATATAGTAGGAAGGAAAGTATGGGCCATGATTGAAAAGGAGGACTCCTATAATAGTGCCCTAAACATGACCTCATTTCCTTGGAAACTGGTCTGAACAGAACTTGGAACCCTGGTTAGAGGCATCACAAGGCAGTAAGGGCCTCTCTTGAGCTCACTTGGTCAGAGATGGTCAGCAGTGATCATGCTGAGCTGCTTCCTTATTCCCCAGGTTGCAGCCTGAGTATGCCAGGCAGGGAAGTATGTGTGAAAGACTAAGAAGATGGGTGACTCCATCCAGAAGCTGCAGGGCACAATGTGCGAGCTCTTCAATCATTACAGACACCCTAGGGAAGGACTCCTCCAGTACTGACCTTGACTGTTGGGAAAAAATCAACTGACCCATATGAAGTGTGCCCATGCCCAAATACCAATGGCACCACAAAGAGAAAGATCCCAGGGCAAGTCTTTCTGGGCCAGAAACTCCTAGGAGCTCTGGACAAGTCTCTCCAGAACAAGGCACAAAAATCCTGGAGATACAAGGAAGTCCCAAGTGGGAAAATGAAGTCACTGATAGGAAAGGGAGACTCTCCAGCTATCATGTTATTTAGGATCACTCCAAGACTCTACCAATCCAATTGGTAGAGAACCATAATCTTCTCCTCTGATAATTTCAGGAGCCAGGTAATTCACTGTGTTACAAAATGTGCCCATCACATCCACAGAGAGAAACCTAGTGTACATCAGCCCTGACCTGGTCACCAGTGGAAAGCACTTCATCACAGGGAACTACACTGAACTCGGGCCTGTGTGGCCCATTCAGGCAGTCAGAGTGCACTCACTCCCCAAGTCCTTTGTGCCAGTCTTCCTGGGCAGTCTTCCTGGAACCCACTATGGTCCCTTCCTCCCAAGAACCTCCATGACTCACACCTCTACCCCACAGGCCCTGAGAATGGGTAGAGACATCACTACGCCACGTTCTGGGATGTCCATCTCCCTTGCAGGCCTCAGTAATGAAGTTAGAGACGTGTGCTATTTGGACAATAAAGAATATTTCACCAAAATGTGGGTTAAGGAGGAAAGAGACCCACACATATGTCACCTCAATGTGAATTAGAAGAAACCTTTCAGCTCTCTGAGAGAGACAATGAATACGTACTCCTAATCTGTGTATTACCTCCTGCATCAGAACAGCCTAAGGTGCCTTGTCTAGAAGATCCATCCACCCACTGCACAGCTACAGGCCAATGGCCGCATATTTCAGGTCAAACATTTCTACAGGCCTGCGCCACCATGCCCGGCTACCTTATTTTACTCTTAACACTGGCCTATAAGGCTGAGAGGCAAGGAGGTGTAAGGGAAATGGGGAGATCAGCAGAAGTGGTGCAAGCCTTCATCATGGGGGCACACTGAGGCCCTGCCTGGCTGTTATGGTTTATATCTAGTTGTCTCCCCAAAGCCTCATGTAGTCATGAGGTGGGGACTTCTAGAGTTTGTGATTAATTCATGATCCACTGGGATTATGTGTGATGCAAAACTGGGATTATGGGTTTTATTACTGCTGGGATTATGGGTATAAGTACTTCCTTCAGCCTAGGGCAGAGAGCCTGAATGTAATATACCAGACAGAGAGACAGACTTTCTTTAGCTGTTGCTCTTTGTTGTTCCATCGCCATGAACTGATGCTCTCTGCCATGTGCCATTCTGCCTTGAAGCCAGCCAAGTATGGACTGAAATCTGCAGTAATTGTGGGCTAAATAAACCTTTCCTTCCTTCATTTTGTGTGTTGGGTATTCATCCCAGCAATGAGAGAAGAGTAACTAAGACATTGGCCAATGTAGACACATCCTGCTGCTGCACCAATGGCCTTGTGTGTTCTGTCCACAATGACCAGTTCATACCACATGACACTGGGCCCTCTTTGTTGAGTATTCATCTGCCATTAGACCAAAGGAAAATGGGAAGCAATATTTCAAGATGAACATAGGGAACAGAAGTCAACTTTGGTGAAATCTGAGAAATCATCACTGTCTTAGTTACTTTTCTCTCCTTGTTGAGACAAAATGTCTGATACCCAAAATTAAGGAAGAAGAGTGGAAATGGTGGCACAGGCCTGTAATCCCAGCTCTTGGGAGGCTATAAACAGGCAATCACTATGAGTCCGATCTAGTAGTGAGACCATGAACACTCTGTAGGCCCTTCCCTAAAATACAAAAAAATAAAAATAAAAATAAGGAAAATATTTATTTAGTTCACAGTTTGTAGATGTTTTAGTCCACACTCAACTGGCTCCCACGTAGGGTGGTGTGGCAGAGGGGCAACAGCTCATGGCAGCAGAAGACAGCAAAAGCAACGACAGCAAAAAAAAGGAGAAGTATGAGAGAAGACATTTTCTATTCCTTATATTATATGTCGGCCATCCACACCAGGTAGATGTATTGCTCACACTGAATCCCAGCAGTGGACCATGAATCAATTATAAACTTTAGAAGTCCACCCCATGACTACATGAGGCTTTGGGGGGATATCTAGGCACAAACTGTAACAATCACCACTAAGGTAGAGAATGGAAAATATATCACTTGACAGTGGGCTTTTGATACTGGTAGCATCAAATAAAGAAACTGCATTTATATTTAAAATACTACATTTCTGGAGAAATCAGAAGCACCTACGAGGTGACAGAAAGGGTGATAGTCTCCAAAGAGGACAACAAAGAAAAGCACTGACTGGATCCAATCCAATTAAACTGAATAGATCGAAGATTGTCAGTACACAATACCTACTGACAAATAAAAACACAATCGTATCACTGAGAAACAGAAGCCATTTCTTCCGAACAACAATAAAGTCTCTTCACTCATTTGACCTTAATCCTCAGCAGAAAAAAGAAAAAGAAGAAATTGCAAAAAAGGCAATAAAATGCCTCCAAAATCCCCCAGCTCCCTTAAAGCATATCAAAGGTGCAATGACAAGAGAAAATCAAGCAGCTGCATTGTACAAAATGATCAAAGAAGCCAAGAAACTCGGCAAGCTCTAAGATTACCTAATGAAACAGACAGTGAAATTAACAAACCAAGGTCAACCCATGAGGATCTGTGAGCTGTGTGCCTCCCCCTCAGCCAGTGCTACCTCCATCACTAGGATCTGCATTGCACAGGGCAATAATAGTAACACCCAACAGACAAATGTGAGCAAAGATGACTCCACACACATGACAGCTCACCTTGGACTGAAGCATTACCCACAGAGGCTGGCGGAGAGGCAGAAAAGGGGATGAGCTGGACAGGAGTCTCTTGGGATTATCTGGAGGGCACTGGCTCTGATCAAGAAGACCAAAGGGCCTGTATTCTGCTGTGGGGGCCAGGCTTGAGGGTGAGACCATCAGATGATCATGAGATCATCTTCCTAAAGGCACTTGGTCTAGAGTAAGTTTGAGCACTGGCACTGCTGCCCAAATCCAGCAGAAACTAGTGGTCTGAAGTACTAAGTTCAATAGATGGGAGGCCTAATTGCCTTCAGTGAAATCATACTTGTTCCAGTAAGGGCTGTCATGAGTTTGTCAATATCCAGTTGACATCAATATTCAGTGACATCTAATACCACTGTTGTCACTGAATTTACTACCATAGTCAAGGTAAAAGAGTAGTGACATGGGAAACCAAGCAAAAGAAGACCTCTGAGGTCTCCCAACTATTCTAAGGTAAATCAAAGGGACACAAGTAGAAAGGGAAAAAAATAACCAGGTAGCAGAACTCTATGAAAACACTAAAGAAAAGATGAAGAAACTAGGAAATTTCAAAGAGAAAATGAACCAAAAGTTTGAAATGCCCCCAAAAATTGGAAGAGCTGGCCAAAACAGTTCAAAACATGAATGACAGCCAGGCATAGTGGTACTCACAATCCCAGCACTCTGGAAGCTGACACTGGAGGATCACTGAATTCAAGGCCAGCTTGAACTACATAGTGAGTTCAACACCAGTCTAGACTACATGGTGAGATCCTGTCTCAAAAAAAAAAAGACAAATTCACCAAGGATATAGAATCCATGCAAAGGTAAAAGCCAAAAATACCTAAATAAAAAGCTATACAGAATTCATAAATTGTAGAAATGACCAATGTAAAGAGAGTGTCTTAGAATTAAGAACAAAACTGTAAGGTATGAAGAAATACTCAAAGAAGCCACACTCTAAGAGAGAGAGAGAGAGAGAGAGAGAGAGAGAGAGAGAGAGAGAGAGAGAGAGAGAGAGAGAGAGAGAGAGAGAAGACTGACTTTACTGCACAGGGAGATGGAGATGCACAGGCAGCTACTGCATGACACTAAGAAGACCATTATCAAGGCTAATTGGTATTAGAGAAAAAGCTAGCCAATAACACAGATGAAATTACTAATATGTTTACAAAAATCATAGCAGAAATTGTCCTAAATAATGAGAGAAGAGTTTAACACACAAGTAAGCAAGGCTTTCAGAATACCAAACAACTATGATGAAAAAGAAGCTCTCCAAGGGCCAGCAGTATAGTTCAGCAGACTAAGTGCTTGCTTAGATAAGTACAGGGGCCAGGGTATGATCCCTGGCACCCCATACTATGCCAGCCCTACCCTTGGATGCACTGAGCTGACAATGGAGTCCAGGCATGGTGGCGCATGTCTGTAATACCACTAAGGAGGCAGAAATCAGGAGGATCGCTACAAGTCCGAACTGAGTAGTGAGACCCTGCACACAAAAAAAATTTAAAACTTAAAAAAATAAAAAGAAGCTCACCAATATATATCTTTATTCAATTTCCACGTATCAAACCCCAACCCCCGCAAAAAAACAGAACTTTGAAAGGAGTCGGTGAAGACCAAAACATCATATATAAAGATAAACCCATTAGAATTAATATGGCTCCTCAGTTGACAAACTTCATCTTTGCACAACTGAATCCAACCAAAGCAGAAAAGAATTGAACCAGATTTCCCCATAAAGTCAACACTGAACTTAATCACCAAATTTGACTCAGTTCTTGTCCAATTTGGGTTGTGAAAAGAATCAAGTTCATAAACTGAGGCACCATTGCACAGCAGAATTGTCGACACAAAGCTTAAAAGAAGCCAAAAGAGCAAGCAGTACCCAACCCAGGTTAATATACCTTGCAAAAAATTTTCCTCAAAACAGTTCATGAGAAAAGCCACATCCAGAAATATACAAATACTAAACCTGCTTCACTAGTATCAGTCTGATAGAAACCATTTATGACAAACCTATTGCCAGCATCACATTAAGTAGGGAAAAGCTAAAAGCTTTTTCTCTAAAACTCAGGAACAAAACAGGATGCCGACTATCACCACTTCTGTTCAACATAGTACTCAATACATTGCCACAGTAATCAGATAAGAAAAAGAAATATAATTATGGAATACATATAAGAAAGGAAAAAGTCAAACTATGCTTATTCATAGATGATATGATCCTTTGCATAGATGACCCAAAATATTCCACCAAAGGACTCCTAGAACTAATAAATTCAGCAAAGCATCAAGATACCAAGTCAATATACAAAAATCAATAACATTCCTACACATCAATAATGAACCCACCAAGAAAGAAATTAGGAAATAAAACCATTCACAATCGCTTCAAGAAAAATTAAATACTTATGAATTAACCTAACTAAAGAAGTGAAAGACCCCACAATGAAAACTACAGTACTGTGAAAAGGCAGATCAAGGAGGACCTCAGAAAATGGAAACTGACACTGTCAAAAGGATATACTTCCAAAGCTGATATACTGATTTAATGCAATCCCAATCAAAATACCAACATCATTACTCACAGAATTACAGAAAACATCCCTGAAGTTTATATAGAACCAGAAAAGACTCTAATAGCAAAAACAACCCTGGGCAACAAAAACAGCAAGAGGCATCATGGTCCTGGGTTTTAAATCTATATTACAAAACTACAGTGATAAAAAAAAAAAACCAGTATATATTGGCCCAAAAAACAGACACATGGATCAATGCAACAGAAGAGAAGACACAGGAATGATGAACATTCAGTCAATTGATGTTCTACAAAGGAGTCAAAAGCATATGTTGGAGAATGGATAACCTCTTTAACAAATGGTGCTGGGAAAACTGCCCATACATGTGCAAAAGATTGATGCTAGACCTGTATCTAGCACCACGCATGGGAATAAAATAAAAAAAAGATCAAAGACTACATATGGCCAGTGTGAGGCAGACCAGAGAGACGCCTCCTTAGGGAACAAAACGACTTTGTAGAAAGACATCAAAGATGGTTTAGATTGCTGCTTATGTAGATTTTATTTTTCCTATGCCTTACCAAGTATGACCTTAAATAAAGTAGTCCTTCCATAACATGGAGTTGCAATAACCAAAACAACAGAGTAGACAGAGTTTAATTCCTCAGGGTTTTATTTTAGGCTAGTATTTTTTTAGATGACTCATTTTAAATGACTTATGAATGGGACTTGAATGCAAAGTAAGTGGGCACGTGCTGCAGGGTGTTACAAGGTAATGTTCAATGCGCTAAATCTTTAATGTATTCTAACTTTAAAAACTACTTACAAGGGGCTGGGGAGATAGCTCAGTTGAATAAGCACTTCCCTGGCAAGTGCAAGGGCCTGAGTTCAGTCCTCAGCTCCACAGAAAAAGCAAGTGCAACAATGTTAAACTGACTTCAAAGAATGATCTTTTACTTGTAATGTTAAATTAGGGCTGTTTTGTGTTTTATAATGATTATGATTTATAGTGTTACTTTTAAAACAGTGTGTGTGTACATGTATATATCATTATATTGAAATAAGTCCTATCACTAAAAAGTAAGAGCATAAAGTGAATGAGAAATAATTCAATTACAAAACAGTTTATAAGATGAATATGAACTATTCATTAAACATACTAAAATTTCTGAGTATTGGATTTTATTTTTTAACCATATCTAAAATGTTCCTATTAAGGAGCTGGAGACAGGTAGTTTCATATTTTGTGAAGATGGTATCAAATTAACTCATAAAACAAAGCCATGTACACAATGTTACTCTGCATATCCCTGAAACTGGGCTACCAGAAAGTCCAGTAGTCATTCTAGCAACATCCAGAGCCCCCCACTGCAACCCAGCTGGTTCTCCATCCATGGTTGGAGTAGTTGCTATTTCTTTGATTGGACACCAGAGAGAGCAATACAAAACCAGCTGAGGAATCCTAAGCAAAATCTACCTCGTGTCTCTTAGACTCACACTTAGAACAGTGAGATGAAAAAAACAGCAGCACCCAGAAAGTGGAACCAACTAAAGAAAGAGATCCATGTCATCACAACGCACTCTCCGTAGGGCTCCCTGAGTGGAACGCTAAGCAGCAGCATGCACCCCTGATTCTCCCTCTCTTCTTTTTGGTGGGGTTTAGTTTATATAGCTGAATTTTCATATGCTAAGTTTGTATGTGATGAGACTCTGTTGTTCCTAATTCATTTATAATATGAAATAACTTCATATTTTATTGAGAAACAAATAGCAATGAGACATTTTCAAATCAAATTAGTAGGACAGTTTCAAAAGTCAATACATTGCATATTGTTTTCTTAGTGGTTAATTGTTGTACAAGATGCAGACATAAAATATTCTACTTACAAAGACTATTAGAACAGATCCCTCTATTCATTGAATTAAGAGAATGTAGCTGTATATCTATCTTAACCATTTTTAATATACAGATACAAAATGGTCATTCATTTGTATCCCCTTTTTTGTTTAGTTTTGTCAAATAAATAATATAGGTGTGTGAGTTCAGCAAAATATTCCCAAATAGTCCAGTAGTCCACAATGGTATGAGGTTTTCCGTGTGCCTGGCAATGTCAGAAGTTGTTGACTTGAGTCCTCTACAGCTCGGCATAATAATATGGCTTTACTTCTTATATTTCGGTTTACTACTTTTATGCTGGATGGTTAAGACTAAGATAAAGCAAGACCTATGTAATAAGAAACTTAGCTTTTGTATCTGATTAAGGTCAGTAAAATCCCCTCAGGATTTGTCCTGAGACCCTGTACTGCAGTTTGTAGATCCTTTGTCAGCCATGTGTATGAGTCACTGTCATCGCTTGAACAATTTGCTTTCTGTGAAAGCCTGAGAGAATGTTTTCTCTCCAAGTGATTCTCCTTAGGCACACTCTACATCCTCAATTACTTTCCTCTTTGGTCCCATAATTTCCTTGATCAGAAAATTTGGGACACAACTGAGTTGCATGATGTTACAGTACAGATTCTCCTATGTCCTGGGTCTTAATTGACCTTGAAAGGCTAGGGCCAAAATATTGGCTGTGCTTGTGGCCCTCCTTTTTCTCTAATTTTAGGTCTGCAAACTTAGGTTGTTAACCCTCCAGAAGAGAAGCTTATTGTTATTAACATACATCATAGGCTGTTGAGCTTAACCTCACTATCTGTCTGAATATCAAACATATTAGGCTTAACATGGAACAGGTATTTTTCACCAAGTATTGATATGTTAAACTTTAACTCCCTACAAAGTATAACGTAAAAAAAAATTTTAAATTAAAATACATTTTAAAAATAGGAGTAAACAATTATATATGTTTACACATACGTTTAGAAATCTAACCATACACACCATTGTAGCAGGACAGTCCCCCATCCCTCCTTTTCCTCTCTCCTGCCTTCATTTACCACCTCCCTCCTTTTTAAACAAACAGTTACTTGAGAGACAGCTCAGGAGCAAGTGGCATGTCATGACAAGCAGCACCTATTCAGAAGACCAGAATGACAAGCACTTCCAGGCTGAACCTACTACTACAAATTTTCATTTTCAGTGCAGTTGCTTAGTTCACAGGTATCAGCATATATAGTTAGTCAGGATGAGAATCCTTCCAATTAACTGCTAAATTTGAAAATCTTCTGAAGATTCTGAGGATCATTGCCTTGCCCATCTTGTACATATAACCATATGGCTTTGCCTCTGTTATGTTTCCTAGCGCTTCTCCTTGCTCTCTCTTCATTGTCTAGTCTTCAAGTTCTTACTTTCCTTTTAAGTGTGTTATACCCTTCTATTTGTATGAAATAACTTTTCAGAAAGGAACAATAACCTCCAGCACCACTTGCCACATGGGCCCTGCCCTGGGGAGCCCTAAACTGGCCAATAAGACCTGATGTGGTGGCATATGCCTGTAATGCCAGCATTAGGGAGCCTAAAAAGGGAGGATTAAAAGTCCAAGCTGTGTAGTGATACTGTTATGGTTTATGTGTATTTGTCCCCCCCCCAAAGCCTTATGTAGTCATTAAGGCATAGAGAGTTTGAGATTAATTCATGATCCAATGTGGGATTATGGGTCTGAGTACTTCTGGGATTATGCGTGTGTGTGCTAAACCCAGCCTGGGGTGGATAGCCTGAATGTAACATAAAAGAGATAGACAGACAGACTTGCCCTCTGTAGTCATTGTTGCTTCTACTCCTCCCTGTTGATCTTGCTGATTTGCTGTCTTCCACTGCCATGAACTGCTGCCCTCTGCCATGTGCCAGTCTACCTTGGAGCCAGCTGAGTATGGGCTGAAACCTCCAGTAACTGAGCTAAATACACCTTTCCTTCTTTCATTTTGGGTCTTTGTCCCAGCAACGAGAGAAGAGTAACTGAGAACAGAGACCCTGTACTAAATACATAAAAAGGATCAATAATCTAGAATGCATGAATATATACACACCTTCTATTTTCATCATTTACTCATTCATTCAACAAGTATTCCTTCATGTCTTCTGTGTCCAGCACTGGGCTATACAGAAGGGAGAAGTAAGTCTCCATCCCTACCATCATGGAGCTTAGTTGTTTGTTTGTTTGTTTTTCATACCCAGGGGTTGAACTCAGGCGCTTGAGCTTGCCAGGGTAGTGCTTATTCTTCTTAGCCATCTCCCTAGCCCCTGGAGCTTAATTTAGATGACTAAATGTTAAGGCTGGCCAAATAGTTCAGTGGATTAAAGTGTCTGCAAGCAGGCTGTAAACAGGTGGATCACTCCAAGTCCGATCTAGAGTCTGAACACCCTGTAGACCCTTCCCTAAAATACAAAATAATAAAATAAATGTTAAGTCAGGGAACCATTCTGAGCAACATCTTGTATTGGAAGATAAGGACAGAAAAGGGGAGTTGTGGAATTCAAAAAGCATGATAAGGCTTGATATGAGATAAAGCCAAAAGAGCCTGTACAGTATGTTTTGGGCCATGTTTATAATTTGAGCTTGTGTTTAGGGAACAGAAAGTCATGAGAAGGTAGGGATGGAGGCGAAAATACACTGTAAGACTCAAAGGTGGAAAGCAATTACTGTGGCAGAATGTGGTCAACACCTCAAAACAGAAAGTAATCCTAGAAGGTAGGGTAGGAGGTTACTGTCACTGTATAAATAAAAGATGCTGGCAGTCCAACTTAAACAATGGTGACAAATACCAAAAATTTGGGGTGATTCAAGAAACATTTAGAAGTTTAAAAATAATGCAACTTGGTGATAGATCCTTTACACACAGATAATAAGGGGAGGTGATAGGGTAGAACTAAGTTTTGAACTTTGCCAAACTGAAAAATGGTACCCTCCACTTGGAGGGTAAAGATCATAATTTACTTTTGGAAATGAAAATTGATTTCCTTTAAGACAAGCAAACATGAGGTTCTAAAAGCCATCAAAGGTGAACTGGGCATAGTGGTTCATGCCTACAGTCCCAGTTATAGTCCCTGAGATAGCTGAGAAGAAGCTGAGGCAGGAGGATCTTGAGTTTGAAGTCAGCCTGGGCAACTTAGTGAGACCTTGCAAGAAAAGACAGACAGGCAGATGAGCAGACAAAGTCAGAGATGTAAGGCTTAGAAATGGTTCACAAAGAGGAGTGAGGAACAGGGTGGCTAGATTAGAATGGATTGAGAAATGAGCAGGAAGAAAGGAAACTGAAGACACTTTTTCTTCCATCAGGAAAATTAAGTCCATAAGCAGTGTGCACCAGCCTATAAGAAAAATGTGATTCAAATAAAATCGGGAAGTTTATGTTATTATGTTTGTCACCTCATCTTGTACTGAGCAACTATTTGGAAGATAACAATACACAGTATAATAACTTACTTTCATTATTTGGTTATAAAAGTTTGTTTTACTTTTCAATAAAATTAAAAAAGATATATCAATTGAACTTAAGTTCTGGTGGAAATGAAAGTCAATCTCAGTTTATACATGTCAAACAGAATTCCCTGAGCACCAAAGGAATGGAAAGAATTCATAGAAAATCACAACAGTCCTCACCACTGCCATTCTGATTTGAATAATAGTAATTCTATCCAGATTTTTCTAAAACTCTCCACCCACCAAAAAAAGTTACACAAATGTCACTTGAAGAAAGTGAAGTGAGATTGTCACTCCTGGTTGGGTCTCACCGGGCACATCTCACTCAAAGTCAAGAGTTATTACCAGGTGCAGGCAAAAAGCATGGATATTTTTATGCAAATTTAATAAGCAATACTATGAAACACATTAAGTTTGAAAGGCCCAATAAAGCCAGTAAGAACATTATATTTTTGCTCTCTTACTTGCTGACCGGGAGCATGCCTGCAACATTAGCTTTCCAGTCATTCTCATCAGTGTGCCTCCCTCAGTGCATCTCTCACACACAAGCCCTACCAAAACTGCTGGTCAGGTTCTACTTGCCTCTGAGTCTTTTCCTACTCTCCCACCTTTCCTGGAAACCTTAGTGTTTGTCTCTCTGACGTGTAATGTTGCCAAATGGGCCTTGCTCTCAAATTGTTAAATATTTTCCACAACAGCTTAAAAAGTCCCAGCAGGCAGACTCATATGTCACTAAGCTTCTCTATGTATATTCAAATTGAGTAGAACATTACAGGCTAAGTATAATTTATACTGCTTCAATTCTTATTTTCATCTCTAAATCCTATCCTTAAATTTCTCAGTGACTCATAATTGTTAACATTTGCTGAGCAATATATACCATTTACTTTTCTAGATACTTTTAACTTGTTAACATCTATAATCTTCCTTGTAACAACTGCATGATATAGAGTCAGCCAAAAAATGCATGCACACTTCAGGAAAACAAAAATAGTATAATGTTTTATCATGATGTTACCCTCATATGGGGGACCCTAGAATATGCCATATATTGCAGAAACCCACTCCACTGCTGGCCCTTAGAGAAGAAACTGATAATGCGTTTGCAGCAATATCAGTGACCAAGGTTACCCACACAGCAGTTCCCTGTGCATTATAACAAGTGTCAGGAGGCTGATGACCAGCACTCTGAGTCCCTCTTGTAACTGTAGAGGTCAAAAGGAATTTGTATTAATCTCATGATGACTCAACAAATTTAATGGGGGGGCCGGGGACATGGCTTAGTAGAATAATTGCCTCCCTGGCAAGCGCAAGGGTCTGAGTTCAATCCCCGGTTCCGCAAAAAAAAAAAAATTTAATGGGGTTTTTTGCTTTTTGTTTTTTGCTTTCATGCGAAAAGGTCTCACTAGGCAGTTTAGGCTGGTCTTGAACTCATTTTGTAGCGCAGGCTGGCCTGAAACAGCAATCCTCCTGCCTCAGCCTCTGATGGGATTACAGGCATTTGTACCACTATGGCTGGCTTAGTATTAAAATAGTTATACAAGTTTTTCTTTTCCTCAGGTGTGTATACATTTTTTTGGTGATTTCTAAGTGACACAGTTAAGATTAGGAACACAGTTGAGATTCAATCCACGAGAGACAAACAAGATTGAAAGGACAATAGGGGAATGGGGAAAAAAAAACAAGCTGTATCATGTACAGGCACAAATTCTCCATGATGAATGTGATCGCTATTTTAGATATGACGCATATCTAAAAATGCACCAATAAAATCTAATTAAAAATTAAGATTTCACACACACACAAACAGTCCCATGTTCCCAGCTTGCTTGCTTACTCACTCGCTCGCTCCCTTGCTTGCTTGCTTGCTTTTTATGTATGTGGTACAGGGTCTCACTACGCAACTTGGACTCGTGATCCTCCTGTTTTCAACCTCCCCAGTACTGGGATTATAGGCATGCACCACCATGCCTGGACTGGGGCTGGTTCAGCATGCCCTGGGGCGGGACTAGCACAGCATTCAATAATGGGGTTTGAATCCCAGTCCCTATGCTTGCCTAAGTAGGCACTTAGTCCACTGAGCTATGTCACCAGCCCCCAGCTTTCTTTTTTTTTTTTTTTCCTAGAGGCAGAGTCTGCTATGTAGTTCAAGTGGGCCTTGAACTCACTATATAATCTAGGCTAAACTCACAGTGATCCTCCTGTCTCAGCCTCCCCAGTACTGAGATTAAAGGCATATGACACCACCAGCACCAGGCCCAACTAAAAATTTTACTACTTTAAAGAAATTCTAGGGGTCAGGGAGATGGCTCAGTAGAATAAGTGCTTGCCTGGTAAGCACAAGGGCCTGAGTTCAATCCCCAGTCCCACCAAAAAAAAATTCTATACTTTGCAGAAAGGGGGTAAGATAGTCTATGACTACCTGACTTAACCAAACCCTCTTCCTTTTATACTATCTCCTCACACACTTCAGCAACTCCATGGCCTGTGTCTGGCAATCACTACCAGTACCCCAGCTCCCAATCAAAACCAAATAATAAAAGCTTCTCTCCATTTTTTCACTGGTCAAATCGCCCCAGCCCATTATTTCTTATGGAATCTCTACAGAACCAAAAATAGTTCTCTCTTCCGGGAATCACACACTTTTTTTTTTTTTTTTTTTTTTTTTTTTTTTTTTTTGGCAGAACTGGTGATTGAACTCAGGCCCCTGTGCTTGCCAGGCAAGTGCTTATTCCACTGGGCCATCTTCTCGGCCTGAATCACACACTTTTAAAAACTTTGAACCTTCTCATCAAGAAAATGTTGAACCATTATTTGACAAATTTCAAAGAGGCGAGTATGTTCCCTACCCCAGACTAAGCGGCTTTTTTGCCTGTCCCCAACCCTCGAAGGTGCAGGAACCGGCTGTACCCATGACAACCCACAGATGGCGCTGCACAGACAGGTAAGTGCAAGCACCGACTAAGGGAGAGACTGATAGGGGGCGGGGATTCGAGCCGTCTGCCCGGGGGGGGGGAAGGGGCTAGAAAGGACCGGGAAGGCTCGAGCTGCGCTGTGCGCGTGCGCAGGACCGGGCACTCCCCCGGGAAGTGAGGGCTGCTGGGCCGGATGACGTGGCCTGGCGCCGTCCCCACGGCTGCGGCCTCCCGGGAACCGGTGCCCGCGGAGCTACCCACAGCCTAGTCCGACGCGCGTGTACTTGTGAGCGGGAGCGGAGGACAGCGCTAGCAGCAGCCCGCCCTGAGGGACCCGCCGGGGCTCTGCCATGGGGAATGACGTACCTATGGTAGTAGCTCCGCGGCAGCGTGCGACATGAGGCGACCGCGCGGCGGGGGCAGCGGCGGCGGCTCCTGAAGTCCAGGATGGAGGAGAAATACAGCGGCGACGCGCTGGCCGGGGCCGGCGGCGGCGGAGGCGGCCTTGGGCCAGTGGACGTACCTAGCGCTCGGTAAGGGACGGGGGCTGCGTCGCCGGGTCGCACACCGCGGCTCGGGGCTCGCCTTCTCGGCCTCCGTTGGTTCCGGCGGTAGCCCTGCGCCCCCGCCGCCAGCCCCTGGCTGCCTGCGGGGTCCTGGGTTCCGTGGACGCTGCGGGCCCCGGAAACTTTTGCGCGGGGTCTGGGTTCCGGGCGGACTGTCAGCGCAGGACCGCCGGCCGGGTCGCTTCCCTAGAAACGGTGTCGGGGCTGCTGCCCTGGAGTAGCGGAGTGACTGCTTAACCTTCCCGACTCCGCCTGCACCCAGTACAGCTTGTCACCATCGCCGCTCATGCGAAGAAACTCAATGGCAAACAGAAGCACTTGGGTGAACAGGTCGTAAACCAGCACATCAAAAATCCAGCCCCGTCTTCGAGTTGTCCTTTTTTTACTTTTTTGAGGGGAGGGGGCTTGTATTATTGTCAAGAAATACGTGCTCTCTGTAAAGGAAGTCAAACAGTACGGGAATTCATAGAGTGAAAAGTAAAAAATTCCCATTGCCCTTCTTCTAGTCGTCGAAATCCACAAAAGATCAGGGACAGGTAGGACAGTGACACTGTCCATTGTGTTGTTTCCTAACCTGCCTTAAGTCCTGAGGTCGTGTTGAAGGCACATAAAATGTGGCCCAGCAGTTTGGTTGGAACTGGGATTCCTTGCCCTTTTAGTAGGATTAAGTTTTATGGTTCTTTAGTACTTCTCTTGAAGTTTAAAGACAGTTTTGGTACAACTGTAGTAACAGTACTCTTAACATAACTTTGTTGTGGAAAGGAAAGAAACAGCCCATATGCCAGAACAGAACTTCAACCAACTGCGTTTTTGTGGCATGAATTTAATTTTCTATCTATTTTGAGAAGCACATTCTGTAAGTAGCAGTGTATGAAATGTTAATTATTGGCCCGTGACTAAATAAGGGATTCTGGTCTGAATGGGGAGATAACTACAAAGGCCAGTTGACAAAATTGGACTATGAACTATAGATTAAAATATCACTTAATAAATCTACCAGCTTATAGAAAAGATGCCCACACTCGTAGGAAATATAGGCAGTGTGTTTAGGAATGAAGGAAGGTGATATTCTGTATTTCACTTACTCTCAAATGATAGCTGGTTGTGGCACCACACACCTGTAATCTCAGCACTCAGGAGGCTGAGACAGGAAGATCACTGAGTTCCTGACCAGCCTTGACCACATAGTAAACTCAAGGCCAGCCTGAGCTGCACAGTAAAACCCTGTCTCAAACAAACAAAATATAATCCCGGAGAATAAAAACCTCTGTGAATTTAGAGAGAAGGTAATAAAGCAAATGGACAATATGGTAACAATTAGGGTATTTAGGTACAGGGCGTGTACTCTTACAACTTTTGTGTAATCTTGAAATTATTTTTAATAAGATTTAAAGTGTTTTCTACAAGAGCTTATTGGTAGGTAAATATATTTAGCAATCCTTTGACATCATCTGTGTGTTACGTGGTTGGCAGAGTGACCCCTCACTTATTGTAACTTATTGTAGAATCAAGTTCAACTCAAAAATGGCTTTTTGGCTTTTTTGTTTGTTAGTTTTTTGAGACAGGGTCTCACTGTGGTTCAAGTTGGTCCTGAACTCCTAGCAATCCTCCTGCCTCAGCCTCCTGGGTTCTGGAATTATAGACACCACCACACCCAGCAGCTACTCTGAGCAAGCTCAAGAAGCAAATATGAGCCCAAATTGAAATTGCGGTAATTCAGGTTTAGAAAACCTGAGAATTTTCTAGCCCTTCACAAAAGAAAAACAAAAAAAGACTGGTTGTCCTTTTTAAGGGCAAATAATAGCTAATGAGTTAGAGAGGTAGATTGAACACACTTGTGTTATGTAGTGAGGCAGCCGCTCAAAGGTTACTACCTATTTTAAGAGCCTCCCTTCCTCCTCCAATCCCCCATCCCGGATTTCCCCTTAGTGAATTAAAACTTAATCTTTTCCTCCTTAACTTGAATTGGGGATGTCTGCTTATTAACATACAGCTATTTGATCTTAGCCAATGTTTTACTTTCAACCCAAAAAGATACCATTAATTAGCAACCTAAATATCAAGTAGTCCTTTTTAGAACTGTTTTGATGATTTCAAGTCTTTTTGGATTTTTATGGAAAATTGTTAGCTTCAAGTGTTTCACCTAAAATGTTTCTTGAGATTTTTAATTTTTCTGTAATTAGTTTTCTAGCTTATGCTTATAGATCTTGTAAATTTTGTGATGAGTTTTATCAACACTTGATATTTTATAACCAATGTGTTTTAGTTTTTGTTTGTCAACATGAAGTGGAAGTATAGTTGCTTTTCAACAAACATTCATTAAAAATTTGAAGATAAATACATAGTCTAAGTTGAACTAAAATGTTGATTTTTTAAATTTAATGATGTAGCAATATCAAGATATGTACAGTTGTAAAATGTATGAATAAATTAAAACTGTGCATACATTCATGAAAATGAAGAGTTCTGGAAGTGTCTACCAAACTGATTACCTTTGAGAAGGAAATTTGGATAATTTTATTTAAAACTTCCAGAATTACTTTTGTAACCTATGTATGTGTGTTTGTAACTTAAAAAGGAAGTAGAGAAATAGTAATACATTATCAAGAAGTAGTATTTTAGAAAGGGAGTTGTACTGAGTTTTACTTAAGCTAATGTTCTGACTAAATCTTGTTATTCAAATGCCAAATTTGTTAGGTTTTGTTACTATTTTAGACAGAAGCTATTTAGAAATTTATATATTATCTTCTTAAAACAAGCATGTTGGTATAACTTGACTCTGGAAGTGTAACTCAGTGGGAGAATGCTTGTCTTAACATACAGGAGCCTCTTGGTTTGATCCCTATAGGGCATGGCAAATTTTACAGATAGATAAACAAGATTGATGGACATAGAGATATAATTTAGTTTCCTTAAGGACGTCCTGTCATTATGAGTACCTGCTAGTGAATTAAGCTTAAATGAAGTACTACTGTCTTTGGGGGAGAGGGCAGAACTGGGTATTGAACTCAGTTCTCTTGCACTTGCCAGAGAAGCACTTATTCCACTGAACCTTCTCCCCAGCCCTGAAGTACTACTGTCTTGACAGACTCCTTTTCAGTACAGTGCTTAGATTTTGTATGTACTGCTCACAGCCCTTTAAAGTACCCTTCCCTTTCCTCACTTGGTTATTCCTATGTAGTCCGCAGCATATATTATAAAGATGTCCTTTGCCTCCCTAGTTAAAGTTAGTTTTTCCCAGCTGGGCTCATGCTAGTGCACACCTGTAATCCCAGCACTCTGGAGGCAGAAGGCAGGAAGATCACTGTGAGTTAAATGACAGCCTAAACTACACAGCAAGACCTTGTCTAAACAAAAAGAAAATTGCTGGTACTGTGTATGTTCAGAACTGTGATACCATCTGAGCCATAAATTCTTCGTCTCCTTTGCCATTATTAGTATGTTGGCTTTCATATTTAGATGTTATCAAATGGATGTAGCAGTTTTTTGATAAAAAGAAAAATTTTAGATATCCGTTCTCTCAATTGGCAATAAGACAGGGATAGTAGTTCCAGATATATCTCTGTTCAATTCTGGTACAAAAAATAAAAAATGCATCTCCACCTTTTTTCAGGAAGAGGGAAGGCTATAGGTAAAGCTACCGCATAGACTTCCTCTTCAGACTCATTGGCCATGTTTGGCATGTGGCACATAGTGAGAAAGAAATTTTTTTTTAAATTTACAAAACAGTAAAAGAAAAAAAATAGAAGCGATACAGAATTTCACTAAACAAAAATAATAGGAATTTGACATTGGTTGCTGTATTACATAATATCTTCATATTAGTTATTTTGATTATCGGATATAAACATACAAAATTAAAAAAGAAAAAAATTTAGCAGCAACTGCTCCTTTCAATAGATCAGCATAAATAAGCAGTGCCCAAAAAAAAGAAAAGAAATAAGCAGTAGCAATTGTCCAGGCTATCTTATATGTACACATAACTATATCTGTTCCTTTTTTTTGGTCATATTCCTCCTCTCATTTTTTCCTTCCCTTTGAACAGATTTCTTTCTCTTTTACAGGATATATTGTACTTTTCAAATTTTATTCACTTAGGTTCTTACACTAGCAAGACAAAACAATGTACATGTGTGCCTTGAATTTATCTTATTTATAGCAGAGTAATATTCCATTTATAAAAATGCCACATCTTTTTTATCCATTCCTTGGTTGATGGGCACTTGGGTTGCTTCCAAGATTTACCTTTGAAAAATTATGCCGCTGTGAACATTGGGTGTGCCTATATTACTGTGGTATGATGATTTCAGCTGATTTGGAAAAATGCATAGGAGGGGAATAGCTGGGTTGAGGAATGAATATTGAAGAATGGCTGCACAGCCATTATATAATTGGGAACGGTTAAGAGGATGAGAACCCTCAAAGCCTTTGGAATAAACTTCGATTGTGTGATACATTTAAAAGGCAGGCTAGCCAGCAAGATAGCTCAGTGGTTTCAAGCACCTGCTTGGGCAAACTTAGGCAAGCTCTCAGGGACTGCAGTTCAATCCCCAGCTGAGCCGCCAATAATAAAGTAAAATAAAAATAGCAAGCTAAAGAGGCATGGCCTTGACCCTATCCAGCTCTCTCTACTTTAACTTTTTAATCTAAAACTTCAGAGGAATTAGGCTAGAGAATCTTCAATGTTAATGTCCTATTTTTCTAGTACATTTTTCATTCATACCTGGCTACTTGCTAGAGTTTCAGTAGGTTTCCAGAAGCATTCCTTGTTGAGAAATTGAAGCCTGGTTGTTGGGCTATTAGATCAAATGAATGAATAAAGGTAGAGTTTAGAAAGCAGACTTTTTTCCTATTGTAATATTACTGTGGATCATGATGTTATTGGCTAGCTCCTTTCAAAATAGCAAACCAATCAGAAATATTCCAGATCCTTCTCACCTCGAGTGGAGAATTGGATTAGGCAACCAAAATGGTGCCAATGGGGCTGAGTAGATAACTCAGTAGAATAACTGCTTGCCAAGGTCCTGAGTTCAATCCCTGGCACCAAAAAAAAAAAAAAAAAAAAAAAAAATGGTACAAAAGTGTATTTGAAATGTGAGGAATGAGAGGATATGGGAAGAACCAGCTCTACAGATGAACTTGAACTGAACAAAGAGAGGAAAGGATAAAAGCAAAACTAAAAGTGTTGTAAGGAGTTCATGGTGTCTCCTCTCTTTTATGTGGTCCACAACTTGTGAGAAAAGTTCTAGATATGGGTTCCTGGGAATCATCTGATGCTCTTCTGGGATCTTGTACTTGACAGGTCCTACTTATTTCTTCTCCCAGCTTTGCTGTGCCCCACCTCCTATATCTTTGGGGTCCAGACAGATTCCCAGGTTGTAATGTTTGATGGATAAGATATTGGATGTGGCATAAAAAGCAGCAAAGCTTTCGAAGGCAGTGATCCATTCAAAGCAAGTGGGCTCTCATTCATGGAAGAAAAATGGTACAAAGTACTGAGGGTGTAAGATAGAGGAGCAATTGAGGGAGGCAACCTCCACTGTTAGTGCAAGTGCAGACTGGTGCAGCCACTATGGAAATCAGTGTGGAGATTCCTCAAAAAGCTAGGATTGGAGATCCCATTTGACCCACCTAGTTACCTTCTGGGTATCTTTCCAGAAGAATTACAAACACCATACCACAGTGATGTATGTGTACCCATGTTTATAGAGCACAATTTGCAATAGCTGGATCTTGGAAACAACCCAAATGCCCATCAACCAAGGAATGAATAAAAAAGATGTAGTCTTTTTATACAAGGCAGTACTACTCAGCCATAAAGGATAAACTGGAGACTTTTATACATAAATGGATGCATCTCTCATAAGTAAAATAAACAAGATGCAGGGGCTGGGGAGATGGTTTGGTGGAATAGGCACTTTCCTGGCAAGCTCAAGGGTCTGAGTTCAGTCCCCAGTTCCACCAGAAAAAATAAATAATACCAAGATGTACGTATGCAAATATTGTAGTATGTCACTAGTGTGAGAAGCTGAAAGAGTAAATAAGATCCAAAATGTACAGCAGGTACTGTAAAATGGGGAGAAACTTAGGAAAGAGAAATGGATGGAGAAAGGAAAAAAGGATGTGTGTGTGTGTGTGTGTGTGTACATAAGTTAGTGTTAAAATACAACTCAGATCATTGTAAAGAAAGTTTTGTGCTAGTATTGTTTGGACAATGAAATGCCCATATCTTTTACTCTGAGCAATTTAAAGATAATATGCAATATGTTAACCATGGTTACCTTGCTATTATCTTGTTTTGAAATTTTAGTGTTTTTTTGTTTTTGGTTTTTTCTCTTAAAAAATATATAAATAAAGAGGTTTAAACTTGTACCAGTTCTTTGACACCTTCCTTTGGGGTCTTCCAGAGCATGATTGACCACATGACTGACAAGGTGCTGAGTCATGTCCTCTGAGTCTTCTATTCATGCCCTTTCCCGTAATTCATTCTGCTATAATAGAGTGTGTGTGTGAGATGCAGTCCATATGCATGACCCCTCAGTGAGCTCCAGTGAAGAAAGGTTACTACAGGTCATGTAGGCAGGGCTGGTGCGCACATGTTCTAGTTTAGAATTTTAGAATTTTCCAGGGTGCTTCTAGGAGTCTTATCTCTGCCTCCGTGTTGTAAGCTTTAGGACAATGGTCAGACATTGACCCTTCAGCATTGCTGAGGGTCAGGTGAATGGAGGAAAGCAGCCTATAACTCCAGTTATACTATCTGTGTTAGTACTGGGAACAGAACCTAGGGTCCCTGCACATGCTAGATACTTTGCCACTGAGTCACATCCCCAGCCTTTTTAAAATTTTGAGACAGGGTCTTAGTAAATTGCCCAGACTGGCCTGGAACTCATCCTCGCAGGTGACTGGGATTACAGGTGTGTACTACTGTGGCCAGCTAGAATGCTTTTTTGGTTTATTTTTAGTCTAGTGCCTCATCCTTCCTTTCCTCTGCTCTATGTCCAGGCCTAACTCCAGGCTAAGTTTCAGGACTGTGCTAGTGGGAGAGAATCTGCACAACTGGAATCTATGATCAGATTACTTGGAAGAGAGGATCATCCTCTGCAGTTGACCACTTCAGGTCCTGCTTTCAGGACCGCTTTCAGGTCCTGAGCCTTTCCATGGCTATAGGTCCTATCACTGGAATTTATAGCCACAGCCCTTACTGCAGTTGCTCAGCAAGTCAGAGGAGAGGCAAATCTAAGTCATTAGATTCTATGCTTCTTCCTATGTTATTGTCTTCTAGTTTCAGCACAGACAGAATTTAGTTTCGTCTCATTCTCCTTGTTTGGAGAAACTTTAAATTAGAAAGCAAATAACAAGCCCTCATAGATACAACCTATAATCCCCTTGCCTGGAAGCCTGAGACAAGAGGCACAGAAGTTCAAGGCCAGCCTGGGCAACTTAGCATGACCCTGTCTCAAAAGAGAACAAAAAGGCTGGTACTGTAGTTCAGTCAGTGCTTCCTGGGTTTGATCCACAGTATCCAAAGAAAAATTAAAAACATGACAGAGTAGTCCTGGCAGCACAGTTAACCAGGAACATTTTCATTTTTAGTTTGATGCTTTTTTTACACTCTTTTGTTCATACCAAGGGTCTGTATACCGAAATGTTAACAGTAGTTATGTAGATGGTGGTGAACTGTTTGGGATTTTTACTATTCTTTGTGTGTGTGTGTTTGTGTGTGTGTACAGTACTGGGGATTGAACTCAGGACCTTGCGCTTGCCAGGTAGGTGCTTATTCTACTGTGCTATCTCCTCAGCCCTTGTTTGGGACTTTTAAACCATTGTTTTTCACATTTGTTTATGTGTATTTCTATGGTTTCTGTAATGACTTAGATAACTGAGTTCCTGTGACGTCAGTGATACTAAAAATTGTTTCTGTTTCAATTTTTCAGATTAATGAAGTATATTGTATTACTCTGTTTCACAAAATGTTTGAAAGCTGTGGGACTTTTTGAATCATATGATCTCCTAAAAACTGTTCACATCGTTCAGTTCATTTTTATATTGAAACTTGGGTGAGTATGTGGGAAAGGGTTCTTAAAGTTTTATTTCTTAGAAACTGTGTTTTAGCAGTATTTTTGGGAAAGTTTAAATAGAATATTTTGTGTAATTCCTTCTCGCATGTATTTGGTAATATTTTTAAATAGAATGCATAAGGTTAGAGGCAAGTAAGAAAAGGGATTATTGTGTCTGTGATTGTTTAATCACTGGCCAGAAATACAGGTTCTTTGCTTTAGTTTGTGTTAATGAGATGTTTGTAAAGTTTTTTGTTTTTTAGACATGGTCTTGCTATGTAGTTCAAGCTGCTTTAAACTCACCATGTAGCCCAGGCTGGCTTCAAACTCAGTCTTCAAATCTTGGCCTCTTAAATACTGGGACTCCTTCCATTCACAACCACCTGATACAGGTGGTTTCAATATGTATTTAGTAGAAGGCAACAGGATTCTCATATCTGCTTTAGCAGTCTGTTGAAGTATCTCATACCATCTATTTCCTGAAAAGCGTCACTGTATAATACATTCTCTAGAGGATAAAAATTAAAAGACAAAAAAGGAGGATGTTTAGTATTTTTATAAAAATTGGTTGACCTTGCCAGTGTGGTGGCACACACGTGAAATCCTAGCATTCCTAGCACTTGGGAGGCTGAGGCAAGAGGGATGCTGTGAGTTCGATGGCTAGACCTGTCTCAAGATAAAAGAAAAAAACTGGTTGACCATGCAGGCTCTCTAAAAGGGTCTTGAGCATCCTCAGAGTGTCCTCACTGAGAGGCAAAAAATGTTATCTGTGTCTTAGCACAGGTTTCCTTATTTCCTAAATGAAACTGCTATGCAGTGTTCCCTCCAGAGTGTCTATACAGCTCAGGGTTTTCATGTTATGTAAACTGTACATCCTGTGTGCAGTAAGAAATTCTTTTCCTAAATAGAGATTTCTAGATCTTGAGATTGATCCTGACTACTTTCTGTGCTAATAAAAATCTATGAAAGATTCTTGGGAGTATAATCTTAAGAATTTGGGACTTCTTTTTTTTTTTTTTTTTTTTGAGACAAGCTTGCTATTCAGTTCAGGCTGGCTTTGTGCTCACTTTTGTAACCACCAGGCTGGTCTTGAAGTTTCAGCAATCGTCCTGTCTCAACCTCCCAAGTGCTGGGATTACAGGTGTGTGCCACCACACCTGGTTCCACAGGCAAGAGACAGTACTCACAGTGCCCCCAGAGATCTAGGGCCAGTATGGCATGAGGGGTCCAGGACTGAACTTGGGTCTTTGTGCTTGCCAGGTAGGTGTTTATACCTCTGAGCTATCTCTCCAGCCCCTGAGATTCTTACTAGGAAGTTTGAAGCAGTTATATATACATTTTTATGTAACTGTTTTTGGCAGTCTGGAAAGTAGGAACATATAATTGGTACTTCATCTGTATTATATTGGCTCAAGATTTGTTATTATTAAATTTTAAGAAGATGGGAAGGCCAGCCAAATAGCTAAATGAATTAAAGCACTGCAAGCAGGCACAGGGGCTCAGGGTTCAATCCCTGGGCCTGCCATGCCGCCCCACCCCTGGGGCATGCTGAGACAGCAAGTAAGACTGAGTGTGATGGTGTGTGCCTATAAACCTAGCTTTTGGGGAGGCTGTAAACAAATGGATCACTATGAGTCCAGTCTACTAGTGAGACCCTTGAACACCCTGTAGACCCTTCCCTAAAACACCAAAAAAATAAAAAAAGAAGAAGATAGGAAAGACAGTTTTTATGTGTAGTGTTTCAAGGCCTTAAAAAATACTGAGTGGTGTTGCACACCTGTAACCCCAGCACTCAGAAACCTGAGGCAGAAGGATCACTGTGGCTCAAGGTCAGTCTGAGCTACATAGTGAGTTCAGAGCAAGACTAAAACAATTGAATCACCTTAACCTTTGGGGCTTGTGAACCAGTTTTGAAGATATTTATAAATGAGACCCTAAGGTGTTGCCATGGAAACCTTATTATATTAATATAATCCTCATCTACTACAGTTCTCTAGAGGATAGTATACTTTTCAAGTTCTAGTATATTTGTTTAAAATAAGTTTCTTGAAAATCACTTGGAGCCAGGGACTTGGTGCAGTGGTGCAACACCAACCTGGCAACCATGAGGTCCTAAGTTCAATTCCCAGTGCCCCCCCCAAAAAAATCACAACTTGTATTTAACATTAATTCTACTGTTTCAATATTTACAGGGCTGCATTTTTTATGGTTTTGTTTCAAAAGCCATTTTCTTCTGGGAAGATTATTACCAAACACCAGGTGAGTTGTTTTTTTTTTTAGAATACTTATTCGTAGCAACTTCCCATTCAGTAGACCAGAATAGTGCTCATGCTGGGGAGATGGCTCAGTGGAATAAGTGCTTCCCTGGCAAGCACAAGTACCTGAGTTCAATCTCCAGTTCTGCAAAAAAAAAAAAAAAAAAAAAAAAAGAGAATAGTGCTCATTTGTTGGTTAAGGGAGAGGACTTAAAGGATTGTTTAAATGCACAGCAGAAAATTTCCAGACTCTACTTGTTTTTGACTTGTTGTTTCTGAACTGAGACTTCAGGAGTAAATCATAAAATGCCTACATAGGCCAGATATGGTACTTCACACTCTTAAGTTTTTGCAAGGCTGAGACAGGAGATCACCACAAGTTTAAGGCCAACCTGCACTACACAGCAAGACCTTGTGTACAAAAATCAAAAAATAAAATGTCAAGATAACGGGGTGTTTTAAAAAGCAAAGCACAGTAGAAAATTGTAAAAGCATATATGCAGTCATTTTAATAAAAGCTCCTCATTCTGCAAGATGCACAAGTTGGACATGAGGCTGCCTGTGACCTTAGGACACTGCAATGCCACTGGGAACCGATGGGGCTAAGTGTGAGGCTGTGTGAGTCAGATGGATTCTTGCTGTGTCTTAATATTATTTTGAGCAAGTTACCTGATTTCCTTCTGCCTCAGTTTGCTCACCTACAAGGTAGAGACAACAGCTTTCTAACAGAAATGTGAGGAATAATGAATGTCTGCATGTTAAGTCCTTAGAACAGTTCCTGAGATGTGTAACACGGGAGTGGTGTGTCACTTTCATCATCACTGTCATCAGCAGCTGAGTTCCAGGCTTCATGCCAGAAGCGCCCCCCATTCTGCATGACCTCATGCTGTGTGCCTCACCAGCAGCACTTATGCTCACTGCATGTGTGCACTGTGCAAAGACCTGTAGCACAGTGGGTTTTTTCATTAGATGAAGAACATTTTTAGACTAAAATTAGTACTTTAAGCCCCATCCTTAAGTTTCTCTGTTTTCAAATAATTGGAACACTAAATTCCTAATAGAAGTTTAAAGGCTAATTATTAGGTATTGTGGGAAATGGAGAAAACAAGATATATTCTGTAGAAAAAGATTTCAAGATCTAGGAGCTAATGAGATAGCTCCGCGGCCTAAAGAGCCTGCTTAGGCAAGGTTAGGCAGGCACAGGGGACTTGGGTTCAATCCCCAGCAAACACATGCTGCGCAAGCCCAGCCCTCAGGATGGGCTGAGCCAGCCAAAAAAAAGAAAAGAAAAGAATTTCAAGATCTAGAAACATACAAGAATGTAAGTTTAAAACAATACTATCTTGCAAATCTAGAATTCATCAGAAGGGATATTAATGTTTTTCTATGTAATGATCTACACTTTAAAGTATTTTTGATGGCATATCATCTTGTTTGTTTTAAGGTTAAGATACTTAGCAAAACATGTGACTGAAACTTTCAATTTTTTATTTTCATTTGTAGTGGATCAAAATATTTAAACATGCAGTTGCTGGGTGTATCATTTCACTCTTATGGTTTTTTGGCCTTACTCTTTGTGGACCACTAAGGTAAATAAGAAAGTGTATTTTGAATGTTTATATTTCTTCATTGTGAATATTAATTTTGTTCTGTTTTATGTCACATATTTACTTGTACAAATGCTTCTATCATTTCTATAACATCTAAATGGACTCAACAGAGAGAGCGAGCAAGAAAACTTACCTAGTGTATGAACTAATTCTCTGGTGAATACCATTTATGTATATATCGTCTGTTGAACTATTTTAGTTATTAAGAAGTCAAAGAGTTTCAGAAAATGTTTAGTATAAGTGGCTTTTTTTAACTCATCAGCAATCCATGTTAGCAGCTAATTTAGAAACTGAAACTTCTGAAATGGTAAAATCAGTCAAAAAAGAAATTACAATCTTTAAAAGCACTTTTTTTGGACCCAGATCTGCAAGTAAGCTTGTGAACAAATGTGCTAAAACAGTCATGATTATGTAACCCTATGGTAGGCTGACTAGACTCTCACTTCCTGTTCCTCTAGATCTATATATAATCTTCTAGCACATATGGACCTATTTAGTGAAGAAATGCTTAAGGGCCTCTTAATGGGAAACGGGAAATAGAAGCATTCTTTTATTTATTTCTGAAATATTTGTGGGTAAATGTGAAAAAAAAAAACATTGACATTAATAGAGAGGGAATCTGAAGAGAGGTGAAGAGTGAAATGGAGGAAAGGAAAGGGGAGGAAGAAGGAAGGAAACCTAGAAAGAATTTAAGTTATGTACTTATGCCAACTGGCCACAATGAATTGTTACATACTACAAACATGTGCTAATAAAAATAAATTTTTAAAAGGTCAAAAATGAAGGATTTTTGGCTTGTTTTTGCTTTTTAAAACAGCCTCACTGTGTAGTTCAGGCTGGCCTGGAACTCTCACTGTCCCCCTACCTCAGCCTTGGAAGTGCTGGGATTGTAGACATGTGCCACTGTGCTGGGCACATCTGGAAGGATATGTAAAGCATGTGATTCTTAAAACGTGAAGTGCAATGCCTAGACATTGTGAAGGATGTTTTAAAGGCCTCCACTCAGAATGGGAATGACCTGAGTAAAAAGTTGTGCTTAGAAAATGCCTTGTGAAAGTACTTTCCCTCTCATGGCCCTGTTGGCTTTTTGCCATGTGCTTTGGCAGGTGCAGAGCCCACATAAGTACAAGTACCCATCCCTATCAACAGTAGCAGCAGCATCCTGAAGGGTGGGAAAGCTGGCTCAAGCTTGGGTAAAGCTTTTCAGTTTATGCCTGAGGGTAACTGGGTGCTGCTATTTCTTATCATCTGCTAAATTTTACTTTTCTTTTTCATGAATGTGTGCTTTAGTTCATGTCACTAAATCACTCTCCCTGTATATTAAGATAGGGAAATAAATCCCTCAATTCTTACTTGGCTCCTTAGTCATCAACTTCTCACCTTTACAGTCTCTTACAACCACCAGTGCTGCCCCTGTCGGTCCTTTACTAAAATCACCATGTAATTTCTTGATGAGAAAGACTACATGGTAGCACTTGTCCATAATCCAACCTCCTTGGGAGTCAGGCAGGAGAGTCACAAGTTCGAGGCCATCCTAGGTAACTTAGTGAGACCTTCTCAAAATAAAAAAGGTTGCAAATGGAGCTCAGTCATAGAGCAACCTTAGTTCAAACCTCAGTACTGCACAAATGCTGTTTTATTTCATAGTTTGTCTTATTTTAGGTATTACTGTTGATACATTTTTTTCTTAAATTATCAGTGCATTTTCATTACAGTTTTTTGAATAATTAGAAAAGTGAAAATGTATTTAATAAGCACATGGAAATCTGTTACTATTCAGATCCCGTAAGCCTTTTGTCTTGTGATGTTTTTTTCAAAGCAGTATTTGCATACATAAGAATAAAAAAATATATACGTATAAAGATGTTGAAAAGCTGGGTGTGGTAGCATACATTTGTAATACCAGCACACAGGTGGCTGAGACAGTAGGATCACCATGAGTTCAAGGACAAGCTGGGCTAAATAATGAGTTAGAGGCCAGTCTAAACTACATAGTGAGACCCTGTCTCAATAAATAAAGATGTTTAAAGAATAATAAAATTGGGGCCCAGGAGATGGCTCAGTGGAATAAGTAAACCCTGCCAGGTAAGCACAAGGACCTGAGTTCAATCCCTGGGTCCGTTCCCCCCCGCCCCCGCGCATGCCAAAAAAAGGAATAATAAAATGAACATCATGTTATGTAACATTGAACCACCAAAATAAAACTTTGCCATCTAGGCCCTGGTGATGCACACATGCAACACCAGCTCTCTGGAGGCTGAGACTGGAGGATCACTGCAGGCTCAAGGCTAGCCTTAATTATACACAAGACCCTGTCTCAAAACATGAAAAATAAATAAATAAAACCTTACCAGTACCTTCAAGCTCTGTCTATGTGCTTCTCATGACTATCTGTACCACCTCCTCCCTGCCTTTGGATATAACCACTGTCTTTTGTTTCTCATTCTTTTGATTGTCTTTAAAATTTTATCTTTTTAATGTTTAATGTGGCAGATTTTTTTTACTTTAATGAACTCACAGTGCATGTATTTTTCTGTAGTGTGCTTGTCCCATTCAGTGTTTATGTTTGAGATTTGAACATTTGGTACATATAGTATATAGATATTCATTTTTATAGTGGATTTTTTGGGTTTGCTTTTGATTGTTTGTTCATTTGGTTTGGTTTTTTGTTTTGTTTTTCCTGGCAGGGTCTTCAAATTGTAGTTCAGGCTGGCCTTACACCCACTATGTAGCCCAGGCTGGCTTCCAACTCATGGCAATCCTCCTGATGCAGCCTTCCAAGTGCTGGGATCACAGGTGTGTGCCACCGCACAAGCTTATAGTAGTTTTGTTTTTTGGGTTTTTTTTTTTCTGTTTTTTTTTTTTTTCTGGTTTTTTAAATTTTTATATATGTATATTTACGTTTTTAAGATCTACTCTCTTCAGAGCTGGGTGTTGTTGCACACACCTGTCTCAGCTAATTGGGAGGCTGAAACAGACTACTGACTTCAAAGGTTCAGTTCCATCCAGGGCAGGGTAGCAAGATCGTGTCTCAAAAACAAGGGGGGGGAGCTAGATATCTGACTCAGTGATAGCTTGCTTGCCTAGCTTACACAAATACCTGTTTGATCGCCAGCACCACAAAAAAATTAATTGATTGACTAATTTGAGTTTAAAATTCAGTAATTTTGTAAGTTCATAAAATATATTTTTTGTTTGTTTTTTGTATTTTTAGTACAGGGTCTATAAGGGTCTTACCTCCAAGATCAGACTTATAGTGATCCTCCTATGTTCAGCCTCCCAAGCACTGTGATTATAGGCATGTACCACCACACCCAGTGTCATTCATCCTCTCAGCACAGCCCAGGGGCAGGGCCAGCACAGTAGACTAGGAATCAAACCTTGAGTGAGGCGCTCTGTGTAAGCAGACACTTTAGTCCACTGAACTATCTGGTCAGCCCATAAAATATCATTCTTACTGCTTTATAATAGTCTATTTGTAGAAATATTCCAGTCTACATTATTTTTCTCTTAGTAGATATATAAGTTGTTTCTCATTTTGGCCCACAACAAGTAATGCTGATATGAGCAACCTTTTAAGTTGGGTATAATATTCTAGGAGTAATATTTTGGAGTATTTTTAGCTTTAGGTTCTCTAAAGTAAATAATACAAATAATTTTCCAAGGTAATTGAACCTACTTAGTTTTCTCATAATTTTTGTGAAACCAAAGGAAATATTTTACTCTAGGTAAATTTATTCTTCATGATAAAGATGAGGTATACTGGGGGGCTGGGGAGATAGTTCAGCAGCATAAGGGGGCTGTGGAGATAGTTCAGCAGCATACTGCCTAGCAAGCGCAATGTCCTGAGTTTGATCTCTAGTACCGCCAAAAAAAAAAAAAAGATATGATATGTTTCACAAATTGTAATGTTTTGTTTTTATAGGACTCTGCTGTTATTTGAACACAGTGACATTGTTGTCATCTCATTACTCAGTGTTTTGTTCACTAGTTCTGGAGGAGGACCAGCAAAGGTAAAACTTTCCATTATCAATGACTTGGAAATGAAAAGCATAGTTGTAAAATATCATCCAAAGCAAAACAAAAAAATATTATCTTTTACTATTTTACAATAATGCTTGGGTGTTTTGCCCTAGTTCTACGTTTTTCCTGCAAAAACATTTCTCATTTTGTTTATTTTAAACTGATTATAGATTCCTTATACATTGCAGAAATCAATGTTTCTTTCACTCAGTTTCCCCCAAAGGTAGCTTCTTACCCAACAAAAGTATACTGTTAAAGCCAGGAAATTGCCATCAGTACAATCCATAAGCCTAGCTGAGGTTACTCTAGTTTCACATGCAGTTGGGTATGGATAGGTTTGTGTGTTACCACCACAACCAAGCTACTAAACTGATAGCTCATCACAAAGATTTTTTTTTTTTTTTTTTTTTTTTTTTTTTTTTTTTTTTTTTTTTTTTTTTTTTTTTTTTTTTTTTTTTTTTTTTTTTTTTTTGTCTTTTTGAGACAGGGTCTCACTATGCAGTTCAGGCTGGCCTTAAGCTCACTTTGTAGCTCAGGCTGGTCTCAAACTCGCAACAATCCTCCTGCCTCAGCCTCCGAGTGCTGGGACAGGCCTGCGCCACCACGCCCGGTTCACAAAGATCTTTGTGCTATGCCCATATCCCTTTCCCACATCATTCTTAATCCCCATAAATTATTTTTGGAAAATACCTATGAGCTTGTTATGTTTAAAGTTTGATTAGGCAGACACAGGGGCTAGGGTTCGATCCCTGGCCTGCCGTGCCAGCCCTACTCCCATAGTGCACTGAGATGGCATGATGGCACGTGCCTGTAATCCCAGCTCTTGGGAGGCTGAAAAACTGGATCACTACAAGTTGGATCTGTATAGTAAGACCCTGTAGACCCTGTACTAAATACATTAAAAAAAAAAAATCAGACAAAGGCTTAAACATTGCATGGTTTCTCTTACATGAAAAACCAAGATTATAAATAAAGAACAAAATAAAATTATAGATGGGTCT
>PVKA01001772.1:104305-121344 GCA_004027165.1 Ctenomys sociabilis
AAAAAAAAAAAAAAAAAAAAAAAAAAAAAAGTTAAGTAAAATAAATTACCAGTGATTTCATTACACCTTGTCATTTAAGTGGTTAATTGAGGATGTGGAAAAAAAAAAAACACTAGTTTCATCTAATACATAATCAAGGATTGAATATTGTCTTGTTTCTGATGAGACTTGCCTCATTTTACTTACAGGGTGGAGTACTGTTACTAGTACTGGCTTTGTGTTGTAAAGTTGGTTTTCATACAGCCTCCAGAAAGCTCTCTATAGATGTCGGTGGAGTCAAACGGCTTCAGGCATTATCCCAGCTTGTTTCTGTGCTTCTCTTATGCCCATGGGTCCTTGTTCTTTCAGTGACAACAGAGGTAAGAGTGATAATATATTAGTAATGAGTAAAACAAATTACTTTTACTTACAAATTATCTGTTTAGCATAGTTTTGTTTGTTTGGGGGGTTTATTTGTTTGATTTAAGGCAGAGTTTTGCTCTGTAGTTCAGACTGGCCTTGAACTTACTGTCACCCAGGCTGGCCAGGAATTCGTGATCCTTCTCCTCAGCCTCCCAGGTGCTGGAATTACAGGTGTGTACCAACACTCCTGGCTCTGTATAGTGCATTGTATTTTGTTTTAAATTGTGATGAAAAGTGACTTAAAGTATCTTTGTTTTCCCTTTGTAGTTTTGTGATTTGGAGCTAATTTTATTGTTTATAAAAAATACAAGTCAAATATTACTATAGTAATGTGTCTTTTACATTCCTGTGACCCAGAAGAATTACTTGAAAAAAAGCCAGTCGTAGGCTCAGGGATTATAAATCACCCAGTATTTATGAAATTATTCAACAACATTTTCTTTTAAATACTTTAGGAAATACTGGAGAAATATACCAATAGCTTGTATTTCTTATATGTTAGTGTTTTATGAATTGTGAGAATATATGTTTATACATAAAAGGCTTAACAAAAACATCTTGTGAAGTGTGAACTTTATATATGCATATTGACCAGTTTCTGTTTGTTTTTTATTTCTAGAGTAAAGTTGGATCTTGGTTTTCTCTCATTATGCCTTTCACAACAGTTATCTTTTTTGTTATGATCCTGGATTTCTATGTGGATTCAATTTGCTCAGTCAAAATGGAGGTTTCCAAATGTGCCCGCTATGGATCCTTTCCCATATTTATTAGTGCTCTCCTTTTTGGAAATTTTTGGACACACCCAATAACAGACCAGCTTCGGGCTATGAGTAGAACCACACACCAGGAAAGCACGGAGCATGTCCTGTCTGGAGGAGTGGTCGTGAGTGCTGTGTTCTTCATTCTGTGTAAGCATTTTCTCCTTATTTTTTATTCTAACACATTTCTTTTTATGGATTTTGATTTTCAGATCATTTATTCAGTTTGAGAAATTGCATTTGCATTCCATTGCTTGCTGGCAGTTACTGAATTGGTTTTTGATAGCTTTAACTTTTTTAAACTTCTGTAATATACTTCTTTTCTCTTTGTAGCTGCCAACATCTTATCATCTCCCTGTAAGAGAGGACAGAAAGGTACCCTTATTGGATATTCTCCTGAAGGAACACCTCTTTATAACTTCATGGGTGATGCTTTTCAGCATAGCTCTCAATCAATTCCTAGGTTTATTAAGGAATCACTAAAACAGATTCTTGAGGAGAGTGACTCTAGGCAGATCTTTTACTTCTTGTGCTTGAATCTGGTAAGATTTTTAAGTACTAGTGGCATGTTTTAAAAGATCAATATTTTAATTTTGACAAAATGGTATTATTTTAGTGCTTCACAAATTTATGATAATTAAAGATGAGCTGAAATTTATATTTTCTCTAAGTAGCATCAGGATCACAAGACCATATCCACACTACATAAGCAAACAAGTAGTATGGAAACATTCAGTATGTTATTTTGAACCCATAAATGAAGTAGCTTTTCAGATACTTTATCTCCTTGTAGGATATCACTACAGATCACTGATCACATTTTACAGCCTTATTTATTGGTTTTTGCAGATTTAAATAAAACTACCATGCCTCCTTTTAAATAGCTTATAAAATAAATTATTTAATTCAGCATTGTTTCTTATAATTTATATAAAATAAGTTTTCTGTTGTAAGTGACAGTTAACTAAAACAGATTTTGAACAGATTTCCCAAGGTTTTGGTAGTTAAAGGTCAAAATCCTCATGATTAAATTCTGATAAATCATAAATCTCTATTGTAATGTATTTCCCAATGTACTCCTCTAATTCTGTTTTTAAACATTTTTTTAGCTCTTTACTTTTGTGGAATTATTCTATGGAGTGTTGACCAATAGTCTGGGTCTGATCTCAGATGGATTCCACATGCTCTTTGATTGCTCTGCTTTGGTCATGGGACTTTTTGCTGCTCTCATGAGTAGATGGAAAGCAACTCGGATTTTCTCCTATGGGTAGGTACATGGACTATCTCAATAACATAGTATAATGAAAAATTAAGATGCAAATTCCAATTAAGGGACTAAAAATATTGCTTTTAATGGAGACAATTTTCAGCTCTTCATTTTTCTTAGTTTGAAGTACATAAGGGAGTATGAGGGTCAGGGAGATAGCTCAATAGAACAAGCACTTGCCTGGCAAGTGCAAGGTCCTGAGTTCAATCCCCAGTACCGCCAAAAAATAAAAAAATGGGGGAGTATGAAGTACACATCTGATAAATAATGATTGGAGCTGGGGAGATGGCTCAGTGGAATTAGTGCTTGCCTGGCAAACACAAGGTCCTGGAGTTCAATCCCTGGTACCACAAAAAAAAAAAAAAAAGAATGAGCTCAAGGTTAAACTCCTTTGCAGATCCTTTTCATGGATAGAGAGCAAAAAAAAATAGTTAAAATCTTAAGATCTTTTAAAAAAAGAGAAAAAAATCATAAGGATCCCCAACCTGCCATACCTGCCCTATCCCCAGTGCGCACTGCGACAGCGATTGAGACTGGGCATGGTGGCACGTGCCTGTAATCCCAGCACTGGGGAAGCTGAAAAAAAGGAGAATCACTACAAGTCTGATCTGTGTAGTGAGCCCCTGTAGCCCCTGCACTAAATACAAAAAAAAAATCTTAAGATCTTTGCCCAAGGTGGGTTTGGGAATTTTGTTTGTTTGTTTAGGAAATGGAGTCGATATGGTTGTTTAAAAGACTTCTTTTTATCTTTTTTTCTTTTTTTAAAGAACATTCAAAATTTAAAGGGTTAGTCATGGACATAGCTCAGCAGCACAGTACCTGTCTGGCAAGTGAAAGGTCTTCAGTTTGATTCCCGGTACCAAAATATACATGAAGGTGCTGTACATAAAAATGTTCATTAAATACAGTAACATCAGAATCTTTTTTGTGCAAACTATTTTGAAAAGAACTCTAATTTAGCTGTTACTCTGAACTAGTTACATCTTTAATAATAATTTTGGTACAGAGTAAAAGTCTGTGTTCCATAACAGATACAAAGCACATCAAAGGTGTAAAGAAGAGAGAATTGGCAAGTGCAAGGGCCTGAGTTCAATCCCCAGTTCCGCCAAAAAAAAGAAAAGAACAAGTATGTCTGATGCCATCTGATTTGGGCTGGGGAGATAGCTCAGTAGAGTAAGTGCTTCCCTGGCAAGCACATAGGGCCCGAGTTCAATCTCCAGTTCTGAAGAAAAAAACAAAAAAAAAAAGAGAGAGAAAATAACTTCTTGCTAAGAATTAGGAAATAATTTTTTTTGTAGAAGGTCTTCTTATAAAATTCCAATAGATATATGTATAGAAAGACTTTCCAGCATTAATATGATATTTAAGTATTGGTAATTTTCTGTTATTTGTTTAGTCATTTGAATATCTGGACTTATTTCCTCTTTTGTAAAATAGTAATGTTTATAGAAAAGTATAAAGTACTTATTTTCTTTTTCTAAAAATTACTGTGTTCTTAGGTATGGCCGAATAGAAATTCTCTCTGGATTCATTAATGGACTTTTTCTAATAGTAATAGCCTTTTTTGTGTTTATGGAGTCAGTGGCTAGATTGATTGATCCTCCGGAATTAGACACAAACATGTTGACAGTAAGTCTTTTCCTTTTCCTATTTCTACTCATACTTACAGTTTTTCTAGTTGTGTTTATCGATCTAAGAGGCTTTATTTTAGCTTTACTGAAAACAGCAAATTCTTTTCTAACTATATAGTTATCTGTCCATCATGTCTGGCAATGCCCATATCTTTTAACCTTTAGTCTTTACCATCTAGAAGCACCAAAAGAGTAGGTCGTGTCATTAGCATGTCAAGGCCAACCCCTGCACCAAAAAGAAAAGAAATCACACAGAAATATTTACTGGGGTTTTGGTTTTGTTTTGTTTTTTTATTTTAGTATAGGGTTTCACTGGAATCAGTCCTGGAGTGATCCTCCTGTTTTTAAGTCTCCCAAGCGCTGGGATTATAGGCACATGCCACCACACCCAGTCTCAGTCACCCTTTCAGTATGCCCTGGGGTTGGGGCCAGCACACAAAATTTTTTTTTTTGGCCAGCTCTATGCAGGCACTTTAAACCGCTGAGCTATCTCACCAGCCCTTACACAAATATTTAGAGGTACGACTTGTTGTACCAGTGTTTAGAATAGTGGAAAAATAAACAATTGTGTACCAGTAAAGGGGGAGATGGCTCAGTGGAATAAGCGATTCCCTAGCAAGTGTAAAGGCCTGAGTTCAATCCCCGGTTCCACTGAAAAAAAAAAAAAAAAGGATTGTTAAATAAATTCTTGTCCATGTAATATACAGCTGTTATGAAGAAGATAAGGGGCCTGGGAGATGGCTCAGTAGAATAAAGCACTTCCCTGGCAAGCACAAGGGCTTGAATTCAATCCCTGGTTCCTCAAAAAAAAAAAAAAAAGTGAAGAATAAGATAAGTACTGGCATGAGGGCTTGGGAGATGGCTCAATGGAATAAGCGTTTCCCTGGCAAACGCAAGGGTCTGAGTTCAATCCCCAGTTCTGCAAAAAAATAAAAAAAGTACTGGCATGAAAAATATATACTAGATGTACAAAGTGAAAAATTGCAAAATAACATGAGGTAATTATTTTATTGGTTATTGGGGACTGTATTTGAAATAGGGTCTTGCTGTGCAGCTCAGGCTGGCCTTGTGCTCACTTTGTAGCCTGTGCTGGTCTTGAACTCAACATTCCTCCTCCTCAGCCACCTAAGTGAGTGCTGGCGGTACAGGGGTGTGCCACCATGCCCAGCTGTGTATGTACATTAGCATATACACAGAAGATACACTACTCTCTTAGAAGAAAGTGACTTGAGGGTAGAATTAAGGGAAGCTTCACCTTCTCCCCTTTTTCTAATGAAATATGCAGAAATAAAGTATTTCTCAAAAAAAGTATTTCTCAGAAGAAAAACTTCATAAGGTGATAGGAGTTTCTGTAATCAGCATTTGATTTCATTTGGATGAACTAACTCATAGCAAACTTAAAAGTTACCTGAAATTCTGGCAGACCAGCACTCTGCCTCACAAGAAATAAATAAGAAGTAAATAAGCCTCATTTGTCTAGTAAGTGTCTGCTTTACTATGATGAAAAAGGATTAACATTGTAGTTTTCATTTTTATATTTGCTTTTTATAAAACAAATTGATTTCTCTAAAAGAGAAAACTATAGATAAAAGTAGATTAGTAGTACCATGAGCTACTATTCAAAGTAATTTTATGAAAGAGGATAATCAAAGGTAGCCATCTATCCTTTGTAGTATTACTATAGCACTTTTAAGATCAGATAATTTTATTTATTTTTAAAAAGTTGAAAGATTGCTACTGTATATTACATTTTCATTATACCTGTTTTACTTCAGAAAATTTTATTCTGAGTGCACAGTGAGGCCAGGCAGGTGGCTGTGCTATGATCCCAGCTGCTCAGAAGTCTGGGGCAAGAGGATAGGAAGTATAGGGGCAGCTTGTGTGGCTGGGTGGGCCCTGTCTCAAGACAGTATGAAGAATTAAAAAACAGCATGGTACGCCATATTTAGAGCCCACTAGTTAGTATATTATAATCATTATCAGACCGACTTGTAATTTACCTAGTTATAGATTTGAAATGCAATGTGTATTTGTCATGGTGAATTGGACTTTAAAACGTTTTTAAAAAACAAAGGCTTTGTGCCCTTTATTTATACATAAGCCATGTGTACATATCATTTTTATCACTTATTTAAATTCAGGGGCTGGGGAGATAGCTCAGTAGAATAGGCACTTCCCTGGGAAGCGCAAAGGCCTGAGTTCAATCCCCAGTTCCACAAAAAAAAAAAAAAAAAAATGTTGCTTTTGTTTGGTATTTGAAAATTAAAATGATTACTAAATTCACATTTTTAACTTTTTGTAACTTATAAAATTTAGGCTTCACTGTAAAATAAAAACATATAGCTATTTTTTTTTCCAAAGTCCAAATTCATTCTTTTTTTTTTTTTTGCCATAATTTTATTGAGAAACAAATAGCAATGAGACAGTTTCACATCCAATTGGTAGGACAGTTTCAATAATTAACACATTGCAAATGGTCTTCCTAATGGTTATTTATTGTACAAAATGCAGACATGATATCCTATTTACAAACACTATTAGAATAAATCCCTCAATTCATTAAGAGAATGTAGCTACAGATACAAAATGGTCATCCATTGTATCCCCTTTTTTTTCTTTAGTTCCATCATTTAAATATTGTAGGTGTGTGAACTCAGCAAAATATTCCAAAATAGTCCAGTACATATTAGCTATTATTTTTTAATAACAAGTCTATTTTTTAAATTGCAAATTTAATGATTTCCTTTTCTCTTGTTGCTAGCCAGTCTCCGTTGGAGGGCTGATCGTAAACCTTATTGGTATCTGTGCCTTTAGCCATGCCCATAGCCACAGCCATGGAGCTTCTCAAGGAGGCTGTCACTCGTCTGATCACAGCCACTCACACCACACTCATGGACACAGTGATCATGGGCATGGTCACAGCCATGGACCCTTGGGCGGAGGCATGAATGCTAACATGAGGGGTGAGTCCTTGCAAAGCACTGCCTTGCCTTTCACCTGTGTTCTCAGTTGATACTGTTGAGTTTTATTAAATATTGACTGTCTTGTACAGTTGCATTTTTAAAAAGTAATATGTGGTAGTCGGCATGGTGGCATGTGCCTGTGATCCCAGCACAAAGGAGGTTAAGGCAGGAGGATGGCAAATTTGAAGCCAATCTGTGCCACATAGCAAGTTCAGTAACAGCTTGTACTACATGGTTAAACCCTTCCCCCACCCCCAAAAAAAGTATGTAGCCCAAAAATAGGTCTAAAGTCATGTGCTATTAAAAAATACACGTGCGTGGTCCGGGGAGATGGCTCAGTAGAATAAGTCTTTCCCTGGCAAGTGCAAGGGCCTGAGTTCAATCCCCGGTTCCGTTAAAAAAAAAAAAAAAATACACATGCTTGTAGAAGTAAAATGAAATATTACTCAACCTTAAAATATGAAGGAAATTCTATAATATTCAACAACATGGATAAACCTTGAGATTTTAGTAAATGAAATAAACTTGTCACAGAAAGATAGATACTGTGTGATTCCACTAACATGATGACATTTGTAGAATCAAACCATGGAGCAGTGGTGACTCGAGAGAAAACACTGAAGGTTGCTAGTCAGCAAGCTAAAGTTTCAGTTAAGCAAGGTCAGCTTTGGAGATCTACTGTATAACATTGTAAGCACCAAGAATGTGTGATATCACTAAGAAGATACAGCTCATCTTAAGTATTTTCACCACAGCAAGGAAAAAATTAAAATGAAGGGGCTGGGTATGTAGTTCAGTGGTGTAGTGCTTGCCCAGCAAGCATAGGGCCTGGGCTTGGTCTCCAAAAAAGAAGGAGAGAGACAGGTAGCAAGAAAGGGACGGAGGAGGAGAGGGACAAAAGGATGCATTTGTTTATAAATTCCTTTTCTAAATAAATTATTGTAATTATGGAGTCCTTGTGTTTTGTGGAATAACCCAGACCTTCAAGCTTGCCTAGCAGACTAGCACCTCTACCACTGAGCCACCACTTTAGCCCCAGTGGAATTGTTTCTGATAGCTGGATAAATACTGAGTGCAGAGAAAGATTAAAGTATACAATTATGAATTCTGACAAAGTGAAGGAGATATTGTACTGTAAAAAATAAGTGTTCATTAATCTCTTTTTCCTGTTTGATATAAAGAACTTGTGTTAGTCAAAAACTGTTTCAAGAGTTTTTTGATGCCTTTCCAGACAAACCAGAGTCTTAAAATTCACCACTCTGTAGCCTTAGCTTGCCCTCATCCTTACCTTTTTACTGTGCTCAGAATACCTTGAAACTGTGACCCTGTCCTAATCATTTTGAATTACCTACCACTAACAAAGTGCATGGTGCCTAGTAGGTACCCAGCAATACTGGTGCAATAGATAAATAATTCAATTAGATACCCTTAATTTAATGTTACGTATTTTGTCTGTAGGTGTATTTCTGCATGTTTTGGCAGACACACTTGGCAGCATTGGTGTGATCGTGTCTACGGTTCTGATAGAGCAGTTCGGGTGGTTCGTTGCTGATCCCCTGTGTTCCCTTTTTATCGCTGTATTAATATTTCTCAGTGTTATTCCACTGATTAAAGATGCCTGTCAAGTTCTGCTTCTAAGACTGCCACCAGAACATGAGAAAGAACTACACACTGCTTTAGAAAAGGTACTGTATGAAATGTTTTCATTTAAAAATGGCATTCGTAGCCGGGAATATAGCAGCACAGTGCCTACCTGCCAAGCACAAGGTGCTGACTTCAGAGTACCAAAAAAATGAAAATGGCATTCAGAATTAAGTTGACCTAACAAATCTGTGAATTAAAGAAGTATATATATAAGGCCGGGGAGATGGCTCAGTGGAATAAGCACTTCCCTGGCAAGCACAAGGGCCTGAGTTCAATCCCCGGTTCCACCCCCAAACAAACAAACAAACAAAAATGCATATAAAATGTGAATGGAGAAAATACAATTTTATTAAAGGACATAAAAGAGGGGCTGGCTAAATGGAGAGAGTTTTGTTTTTTGTTTTTTGTTTTTTTTTCCTGGATCCAGGGATTGAACTCAGGCCCTTGTGCTTGCCAGGGAAGTACTTATTCCACTGAGCTATTTCCCCAGTCCTGAGAGCTGGAGAGATACTTCTTTGCTTTTTTTTTTTTTTTTTTTTTTTTTTTGTGGTACCAAGGATTGAACCCAGGACCTTGTGCTTGCCACACAAGCACATATTCTACTGAGCTAACTCCCTGGCAATGAGATACTTTTTTGGATAGGAACACTGTTTCATGAAAAAGTTGATCTTGTTTTCTAAATTTCAGTTCAGTTACCTCTCATTAGGAGTTTGTTTAGGGGATAGATAATCCAATATTGAAGAGTCAGTATTTAGGAATAAAAAAGGTAGCCATAGATGTATAGAATTAATTAATAAAATTCTTTTACAGTTTTAAAGTTAGAGAATTAACATACAAAGTAACATTTTGTCCTTCATCAAAAATTAATATATAAATCAAATTTTAAAAAATAATAATAATTTGCAGGACCTGCTGGCACATGCTTGTAATCCCAGCCACTAGGAAGGCTGAGGCAGGAAAATCACAACTTCAGTGCTAGACAGGGACACTGTGTGTGTGTGATTTTTTTTTTTCTTTTTCTTTTTTTTTTTTTTTGAGACAGGGTTTCACTATGTAGTCCAGGCTGGCCTTAAACTCACTTATATATCCCAGACAGGCCTTGAACTTGAGGTGATACTCCTGCCTCAGCTTCTTGAGCTCTAGGATTACAGGTGTGCACCACCACCACACCTGGCCTGTACTGGAAAACTTCCAAAACCTTGTTTCAAAATTTTAAAAAGGAATGGAGATGTAACTCAGTGAAGTGGCAGAGCACCCATGGATTCAGTCCCCGGTACCATGAAAAGAAAACTAGTTCATTCAGAAGGAATTAAATATATAACAAGGATGGCATTTCAGGTTATCAATAAAGACTTCACTAGGCTGGGCATGGTGACACATGCCTTCCTGCACTGGGCAAGCTGAAGCAGGAAGGAAGATTGCCATGAGTGCAGGGCCAGCTTAAATACATAGTGAGATCCTTTCTCAAAAAACTAAAAAGAAACAAAAATTGGTTGCCTAATCCACCAGCTTACCACTTTGCCATTTGGTGAAAAAGAAAAGCTATATTGTCTGTCTTGGGAGGACTGAAGGGGTGCAGCAGTTTCTGTCCTGTTGGTCCCTATCTTTTCTATGCCTTTTCTTCTTGACCCAGGGTCACAGTATGCAGTTCAGGCTGGCCTTGAGCTCACTTTGTAGCCCAGGCTTATCTCAAAATTCACAGTGATCCTCTTGCCTCAGCCTCCTGAGTGCTGGGATTACAGGTTTACGCCACCAGCCAAACTTCCCCAGTCTTTTCTAGAATTGGTAGTCCAGAGTTTAGAAAATCACTAAATCTAGAAAGCTGCATAACACCTGAGTACCACTGATCCTCCCTCAGTGTCATGGGCAGGGCTTTAGTACAGCCTGCTGTACATGGCAGCCTGCTTGGTACACTGCCCCTGTAGCTGCCTAGCAACACTCAGTCTCCCACACTCAGGTGCAGCATTAGTGGAGGCATAACAGCTGGCTGTACCCCACAGTGCCTGCCAGAGCCTGTTAGACACAGAAACATTAGCTCCCAGCCCAGACCTCCTGAGCTGGGACCTGTGTTTTAATGGGATCATCAGACATTGTGCTCAGCTGCTCATGCATTTGCTCAAGATTTCTTTCCCATCCCCACTTTGCAGAGGAGACACTGAGGGCAGGGGGTGCAGACTATACTGTCTCTCAGTTTGGATTACAGATCTAGACTTCGCCCTTGCTGTCCAGATGGGACCAAGGCCTTGGCCATCTAGACTCCAGATCACGGACCCTAGACTGAAGCACATGCTTTGCCTGTCCTCATTGTTAGGACCAGATGAGGTAATTGCTATTTGAAGGCTCTGGATACTACAAAAGTGGTATCCCTGTAGGTTTTACTGTGCTGTAGACATGACTTCTACAGCACACGCTATCAGTCAGGTACATCCTCTAATTAGGAGGAGAATTTCTCTAAGTCATGCTATTCCTTTGACACAAATAAATATGCAGTACAAAGCATAAAAGAACCAAAGACTGTACACACAAATATTGTAAATAAAACTTTACGGGCAGACATATGAGCTACTTCCAAGCTTTGTTTGTATCCATGTATGTTCATAATCTCAGGTCTGTTTGTGTCCATGAAGGCTTGTCATACCAGATTGTCACTGTTAGGAGAACTGGGGTTGAACTAGTCCCTTTGTACCTGACACTGATGTCTCAAGATAGGTTTGTTTCATGCAGTCCTGTTTCCTGAATTCCCTGGTACCCTACTAGGCTCTCTAATCCATCTTGTCCTTAGATGTGGTATTACTAAAGAAAGAATAGTCAAAACTTCAGCTTGCATTAGCATGTCCTTTATTTATTTTGATGTATTTGATATGGGGTCTCACTACACAGCTCAGACTCCTAGTGATCCTCCTGTTTTCAGCCTCCCCAATGCTGGGATTACAGGCTACACCACCATGCCCCGTCTCAGTAGCTGGCTCAGCACACCCAGGAGCTGGGGTGGTGCGGCATGTAGTGCTGGGAATCAAACCCCAGTCCTTGCTCTTGCCAAAGCAGGCACTTAGTCCACTTAGCATGTCCTTTAAACAGACATTAATGTGCCAGTTATGAATGTGTAATTACCATGTGATAGAATCATCTTTATCTTACAAGTACTAGTCATTATTCTAAGGCAGAAATCCTTGGTCTGAATATGTAATAGTTGGCTTAAAAAAAGAAAAAACCTCCCTCTCTCTCACATACGTACATATATACATTTACTTATTTATTTTTAATTTATTTATTTGGTACAGGATCTCGCTATTCTATGTAGAATCACTACAAGTCTGTAGTGATTCTCCTTTCTCAGCCTCACCAGCATTGGGATTATAAACATGCTCAACCACACCCAATTTTGGTGGCTACCGTAGCACACCCAGAGTTCTCAGAGCTGGAATGGCATGTGGTGCCAAGTATTGAACCCTTGAGTTTGCCTGGCAGGCACTTAGATTTAGATTTCCAAGCTATCTCTCCAGCCCCCCCCCCTTTTTTTTTTTTTTTTTTTTTTTTTGTCTTTCTGAGACAGGGTCTCACTATGCAGTTCAGGCTGGCCTTAAGCTCACTTTGTAGCTCAGGCTGGTCTCGAACTCACAATAATCCTCCTGCCTCAGCCTCCCTAGTGCTGGGATTATAGGCCTGCGCCACGACGCCCAGCCAGGCTAGTCTTTATTATTATTATTTCTTTTAATGTATTTGGTACAGGATCTGCAGGTTCTACAGGGTCTCACTACATAGATTGGACTCATAGTGATCCTCCTGTTTCCAGCCTTCCCCAAGTGCTGGGATTGCAGGTACATGCCACCACACCCAGTCTCAGTTGTTGTCTCATTGTACCCCAGCAGCAGAGCGGGCATAGCACACTGGGGATCAAACCCCGGCTGCTGGCTCTGCCTAAGCAGGCGCTTGAGTCCTCTGAGCTATCTGGTCAGCCCTTCAGGCTGGTCTTAAACTCACTTTTGTAGCCCAGGGTGGCTGTAGACTTAAAGCAATCCTCCTGCCTCAGCCTCCAAGAGCTGAGATTGTAGGCATGCTATACTATACCTACAAAAAGCTGACGAAAAGTTTTACATAGTTATTAAAATAGAAGAATATAGGAGCTGGGGAGATAGCTCAGTAGAATAAGTGCTTGCCTAACAAGCACAAAGACCTGAGTTCCATCCCAGTTTTTTTGTTTTTTGGGTTTTTTTTTTTTTTTTTTTTTGGTGGAACCAGGGATTGAGCCATCTCCCCGCCCCCTCTGTTATGTTTTGTTTTATTTTTTTTGTCTTTTTGAGACAGGGTCTCACTATGCAGTTCAGGCTGGCCTTAAGCTCACTTTGTAGCTCAGGGTGGTCTAGAACTCACAACAATCCTCCTTCCTCAGCCTCCAGAGTGCTGGGGTTACAGACGGGCACCACCACGCCCAGCTGTTTTGTTTTTTTGTTGTTGTTTTGGGCGGAACCTGGAATTGAACTCAGGCCCTTAGGCTTGCCAAAGAAGCGCTTATTCCACTGAGCCATCTCCCGGCCCTCAATCCCCAGTTCTTAAAAAGAAAGAATATTTTTGTAGTTAGAGAAGTCTTTTTTTTTTTTTTTTTTTTTCCAGCTCAGCCTGCCCTCAGGACAGGGCTAGTACAGTCTGTTGTCCCAGAATTGAACTATGGTCCCCTGTGCTTGCCTAAGCAGGTTTTTTAGACTGCTGAGCTATCTCACTGGCCATTTGCTTGATTTTTGAGACGGTCTCACAATGTAGCTCAGGCTGTCCTCAAAATTGAGATGATCTTCCTGCCTTAGCCTCCCAGGCATTAAGATTAGAAGTGTGCACCACCATCCCTACATAGAGAGACCCTGTCTCAAAGAGAGGGAGGGAGGGAAACAAAACACAACAAAAAGGGAGGGAGGGAAGGAGCACAGAATAGGATATTTAACCTCATGGCTCATGCCATATCAAAGTTGGGATCTACTGCTAAAAAGTTGCCATCATGATTATAGGAGAAAGTGTTTGCCTATGAAGTGTGTTTCTAAAATTGAACAGAAAGCAACTTAAGATTTAAACAAAAGCAAATAAAAAGAAAACAGTAAGGAGCCAGGGAGATGGCTCGGTGGAATAAGTGCTTCCCTGGCAAGCACAAGGGCCTGAGTTCAATCCCCAGTTCCACAAAAAAAAGAAAAAACAATAAATGTAATCATTGTATACTGAAAACATATACTAATAAAAAATGTTTGACCTTGTGAACTTTTTTTTTTTGTACACTAGATAGACCCATGTCTTTATACATTCTCAGCACAGGTTCTATCATTTGGCCTGCACCTCTAGTCCAGTTGCAGCATCACAACTATTTAAATTATAGTGCCCTGGGCCAGCCAAATAGCTCAGTGAATGAAAGCACCTACAAGCAGGCCTGTCATGCTGGCTTCTAATCCCAGCTCTTAGGAAGTTTTAAACAGGTCCAATCTAGTAGTGAGACCCCAAATACCCTATAGACCCTTCCCTAAAACACAAAAAAATAAATAAACTACAGTATCCTAAAAAATACATAAATTATAGCACCTTATTTTGTTTTCATAAATAAAATCAAAAGTTTTCTCATTAGTGAATAGTACTTTGGTAGGTGGGGCAGCACAGTAATAGAGATTGAGACAAGCTCCTGCCTCACCTTCCAAGAGGCTGGGATTACAGGTGTGTAACTGCCTGGTGTTAACAGTTTTAACAGTAGTGTGGTATTCTACTGCATGGGTAGCCAGTAAATTAACTGGTCCTCTGTTGCTGGACCTGGAAGATATCTTTTGAATGAGTTATCTTGTGTGTGATTATATATAAAGGTGATGTTTACAATAGGCAAATCATGCATTGTAATAGTGAGGATACCTTTACTTCTAGTTGTCTTTCTCCTACTCCTTCCCACTTTTTACTTGTGTTTTATGTGGGGTTTTATTACTCTAATGATTCCTAGACCAAAGAATCTGTGTTTACATTCTAGCACAAAGCATCCCCATTTTGTTCAGTAGTTTGATTTGTTTTGTTTGGTGCCAGGAATCAAACTCAGGACCTTGCACAGGTGCTTGTGCCACTGAGCTGTCACAGGATGACATTGTGTTAAGTAAATTGGCCTGTAAGAACATTTATATCACCTCTCCTTTTTTTTTTTTTTTTTTTGACAGATACAGAAAATTGAAGGATTAATATCATATCGGGACCCTCATTTTTGGCGTCATTCTGCCAGTGTTGTGGCAGGAACAATTCATATACAGGTAACATCTGATGTGCTGGAACAAAGAATAGTACAGCAGGTAATCTTTTATTTTTTACAATTTCAGTTAAGATAATTTATACATAAAAGTGCATAGATCATCATACAGCTCAGTAGTTACTTTTCAAAAGTAGTCTTTTAAGGTTGGGTATAGTAGCACACACTTAAGCTCAAGTCCAGCCTGAACTATAGTGAGACCCTGTTTCAAAAACAAAATCTTAATCACTGGTACAGCCAAAAAAAAAAAAAAAAATCTTAGGGCTAGCCAGATAGCTCATTGGATTGAAGCACCTGCTTAAGTAAGTGCAGGGACTTACACCACATGCCATGCCAGCCCCATCCCCAGGACCACTGAGACCTGGTGTGGTGACATGCACCTGTAATCTCAGCACTTGGGAGGCTGAAAACAGAAGGAGCACTGTGAGTCCGAACTATGTAGTGAGACCCTTTAGACCCTGTACCAAATGCATTTGGAAAAAAAAACTTCCAACAGCCCAAAAGTAATACAACTTATTTTTTACATTTAGATTTATTTTATATCCAAAAATGGGTATAATTGTTTTGGTTAATGTAAAAAAATTAATTTACTATCCATTTTGGTTCCCAGAAGAAATATTATTGTAAATATATCTCTAAATTAATAGGGCCTGGGATGTAGCTCAGCAGCAGAGCTCCTGCTGGCAAGTACAAGGCCCTGAGTTCAATAACTGGTACCAAAAGGACAGAAAAATTAATTAAATAACCAAGTTGGCAGAGGATATGCTGCATGTGGATATTTGGATATATGAATCAAAATAGTTTGTTACATGGTCTCACTATATAGCTAAGACTCATAATGATCCTCCTGTTTTTCAGCCTCCCCAGCACTGAGATTACAGCAGTGCACCAGCACACCCGGCCCCAGTAGCCTACTGCACACACCCGAGAACAGGGCCTGGGGTGGAGGGGCTCAAACTCCAGTCCCTGTGCTTGCCTAAACAAATGTTTAGTTGTCCACTAAGCTATCTTGCCAGCTCTAATTTAAGTAGTTCTATAAGCCCAGCATCATGGCACACACTCTGGATAGCTGAGGCAGGAGAATCACAAGTTAAAGCCCCACTTAGGCAGTAAAGCAATTTACCAGGACCTTCTTTTATCCTGTTTTGTTTGATTGTTTGGTATCAGAGATCAAACTCCAGACTGCACTTGCCAGGCAGGTGCTTATGCCACTGAGCTATATTCCCAGTGCAAGATGCCTTCTGTTTTGTTTTTTATGCAGTTGGTACAGGGTCTCACTATGCAACTTGAACTCCAGTGATCCTCCTGTTTTCAGTCTTCCCAGCACTGGGATCACAGACATGAACCAGCATGCCCAGAGTTGGTCTCCAGCTCAGCATGCCTAAGGGCAGGGCTTGGCATGCAAATCTGGTCCCTGCACTTGCCTAAGCAGGCGCTTAGTCTGCAAAGCTATCTTACCAGCCCAAGACGTTGTTTTAAAATTAAAATTAAGGGTCAAGGAGATGGCTCAGTGGAATAAGTGCTTCCCTGGCAAGTGCAAGGGCTTGAGTTCAATCCCCAATTCTGCCAAAAAAATTAAATTAAAATTAAGCTGGGCATTGTCATACATGCCTGTAACCCCAGTACTCAGGAGGCAGAAACAGGAGGATTGTTGTGAGTTTGAGAGCAGCCTGGGCTACAAAGTGAGCTTAAAGCCGACCTGAACTACACAGTATGACACTGTTTCAAAAAGACTAAAATAAATATAATTAAATTTTATTTTAAAAAAGAAGGGGCCAGGGGAGATGGCTCAGTAGTATAAGCACTTGCCTGGTAGTTGCAAGGGCCAGAGTTCAATCCCCAGTTCTGCGCAAAAAAAAAAAAAAGAAAGAAAAAGTCTGAGAATATAGCTCAGTGCAGAGGCCATCTATTCAATCCATATTTAAAATAAAAAAGTTCTATTGGGGCTGGAGAGAGAGTATGGCAACATAAGCATCTGCCCGACAAGTAAAACGTACAAAGTCCCAAGTACTACAGCCATGCCAGCCCTGGAACAGGGCGTGGTGGCAGACGCCTATAATGTGACCACAGGCCAGCCCAAACTGTATCAAAATATCAAAATAAATAGCTTGTTTTGTTTTT
>PVKA01001772.1:121444-138446 GCA_004027165.1 Ctenomys sociabilis
TTTTTTTTTTTTTTTTTATGTCTTTTTGAGACAGGGTCTCACTATGCAGTTCAGGCTGGCCTTAAGCTCACTTTGTAGCTCAGGCTGGTCTGAACTCACAACAATCCTCCTGCCTCAGCCCCCCAGGTGCTGGGATTATAGGCCTGCGCCACCATGCCCAGCTTCTTCCTGCTTTTCAGCCTCCCAAGCACTGGGATTACAGACCTGCGCCACAACACCCAGTTTCAATTGCCTGCTCAGCACACCCTGGGGATGAGGCAAGGCAGACGGGATCAAACCCTGGCCCCTGCATCTGCCTAAACAGCTGAGCTGTCTGGCCACCCTCAAAATAAATAAATAATAAAGAAATAGTTCCATACCCTAAGCCATATGTGCCAATGTAAAACCATAGATGTTTCTTCTTCTGTACTTACATGTCAGGTCAGGGCTGATCTGAGTGCAGCAATGCCTCCAACTTAATTGATCACAGACAGTTACAGATTTCTGCCTTGCCTCTCCACTCCTGCTGCTTCACTTACTAGCCTAAACTAAACAAATGTCAAGTTGGTAATTTAATGACCTTCCTAGAGAGTCACTGAACATTTTGACTGAATAGTAAATCATTACTGCAAAGCTTTTTTTTTTTTTGGTGGAACCGGGTATTGGACTCAGGCCCTTGCACTTGCCAAGGAAGCGCTTATTCCACTGAGCCCTCTCCCTGGCCCTACTGTGAAGCTTTTTGTAGACTATCTGTAACTATAATTATATTATTTAAGACAAATGCATTACTCTAAATATAAATGTTCGGTTTTTAAAATAGGTTACAACAATACTTAAAGATGCTGGAATAAACAATTTAACAATTCAAGTAGAAAAAGAGGCCTACTTTCAACATATGTCTGGCCTAAGTACTGGATTTCATGATGTTCTGGCTATGACAAAACAAATGGAGTCTATGAAATACTGCAAAGATGGGACTTACATCATGTGAGACCACACGGGAGCACCCCTGGATGTCAGCAGAAGAGATTAAGTAACTCAGTGTTTGTAATAGTGCTTGAAGGACAAAAATTGCACCTAATTATACAAAACCTTTTAAAGCTCACTACTTCTTGGAGATTGGATCAAGGAATCTTTCTTAAAGAAAATTTAAATACAGAATAAAATATTATTGGTTCAAGAAAAATAATTACATTTGAATTATGTGTATGAAAGGAACTTTTAACATTTGAGTGAATATACTATATCACATTATCTTCAAAAATGGACACACGATGGATTTTTTTTTTTTTTTTTTTTTTTTCTGTTGGTACTAGAAATCAATCCCAGGACCTTGCACTTGCCCAGCATGCACTGTGCCACTGAGCTGTATCCCTGGCCCAATGATGGATTCTAATGAAGACCAAAATTACTTGTGTTTACTTTCTATCAAAAAGCATCTCCATTGTAAATATTTATTTACATGTTTATTACAAAGACCCAAATAAAAAGTTTTTAGTGAATTTTTTTGCATAGCCTAAGATAAATTAGGAATAAAAATTCTATATTTATGGATTTTCTGTATATAAAACTGGTTTCTAATTATTATTAAAGTCCATTAAGTGAAATCTGTCTTGCCACTTCAAATGTAAAAAATTTAGATGAAATTACAGCCATTGATTTAAGTAATGAAAACAGAAAAATATAGTTTTTGATGTATTACAAGACCAACCACTGTAAAATAAATTTTTTTACTTTTGGTAATTTTTGCAAATGAATAATTAATTGATTAGGGTTAAGAACTCATGCTGAGTGGTGTCTGTGTTATCCCCTCCCTTGTCACCCTCTTCCACAGTGAATCCTCCATCTCTTGTTATACCACTGGCCTTCCTGGCCATTGTCACACTGGTGCCCAGGCAACCTGTCCTGTGCGTTGTCGCATCTGCTGTGTCGTGGAAGAGCCCACTGGTAATGACTGCTGGCTCAGAGCTGCACACTCTGCCAGTGAAGATAGCTGTGTGCTATTTTCTGGAAAATGTAGATATATTTTAAAAATTCAAAGAATAGCTGTATCAAGGTTTAACAACTTATCCATAAGCCTTTGGACAATGAAATTAAAGTGCCCTATAATTACTTTCCATGGTGATACCAAATTCATACCTCCACTTCCAAGTTTAACTCTTTGCCTAGTCTGAAGACTTATGATAAACAGATATATAGTTTTATGAAAACTAAAGATTGCTGTCCAAAAGATTTTTTATTGTGTATTTGTAAGCATCTGAATATTTTTCTTATACTACAAAATTTGATAAATAGGATGAATTTAGTATAGTTACTATTTTATCAATACCATGATGACAAATGTATTGTACATCATATTTAGTATGTGAGGAGTTTTAAATTGGTATTTCTTGTCTTCTCGCGCATTTTTTGGTCCAAAATCTTCAGAACACATTAAAATTTTTGAGTGGTAAGAAAATCATTGCATATCCTTTTTTTTCTTTTTGAGACAGGGTCTGCTCTATATATTCAAGTTACAATTTTTTTTTTTTTTTTTTTTTGTGGAACTGGGGATTGAACTCAGGCCCTTGCGCTTGCCAGGAAAGCGCTTATTCCACTGAGCCATCTCCCCGGCCCCTTAATTTTATACATTTATGCAGATGCTGAGGTAGAATAATTATACCTACCAGTGCTAAAAGTGTCATTTCCCAGCACTGAGGAGGCTGAGGCAAGAGGATCACTGTAAAATCAAGGCTAGCTTGGGCTACATAGTAAGTTCAGGCCTAACAACATGGAAGCCAAAATTGTCATATCCCTTGTAAAACATCCAGACATCAAAAAAAAATTGCAGTGATTGAAAACTCAGTTGAAATTGAGGACAGGGGGCTGAAGGTTAAGGCAGCAAGTGGGAATTGGGAATTTCCAATATTGAAAACACCATTTTACCTGTTCCAGGACAAATAAATCATGACTTTAGTCAAATACAATCCTCGGCACTATTATCCCTCATTCAAAATTAAATCTGCTCAAATCTACTTACAGGGCTTGGGAACAAAAAGAATAATGTTTGAAAATGAACTGAGGGCCAGAGAAATAGCTCACTGGCATAAGTGCCTGCTCAGCAAGCACAATGTTCAGAATTTGATCCCTAGTATAAAAAAAGAAAGGTATAAAAATTACAGGTGATATTACACACCTGTAATTTCAGCACTTGGGAGGCTGAAGCAGGAGGATCTCCATGAGTTCAAGACCAGCCTGGGATATAAAGTAAGCTCATGGCCATCCTGAACTACATAGTAAGACCCTATCTTTTTTTTTTTTTTTTTCTTTTTTTTTGGTGGAATGGGATTGAACTCAGGCCCTTGCATTTACCAGGCAAGCACTTCACTTTTTCTACCGAGCTACCTTCCCAGCCTTGACCCTGTCTAAAAAAAAAGTTGAAAAGGCCAGCACTGGATTTAAGTTTGAAAGAATTACTCCAGACAGGTGCCAGGTTGACAGTTCAGTTGGCCCAAGAAAAGTGTTCACAACAGGGACAGAGGCTCAGCAGTAGGAAGAGAGCTGTTGTTTACCAGTCTCTGGCTGTGCTCTTACTGTTACTACCAACTAAGGAACTTGTCTGATACATGTTTATTGCCAGGTGTGGTGTTGTAACCTATAATCCCAGCCCTCAGGAGGCTGGGGCAGGAGGACTGCCTAGAGTTCAAGGCCAGCCAGGACTACATAGTGATACCTTGTCTCAAAGAGCCAAAGAAAGCTGGGCATGGTGGTGCATGCCTGTACTCTCACACATACCAGCTCATTTCATTTTTAGAGTGAATCTTAAAAAAAAAGTTTTCAGAATGAATTTTTTTTTCTTTTTGTCTGAGACAAGGTCTCACTGTGCAATTCAGGCTGGCCTTAAGCTCACTTTGTAGCTCAGGCTGGTCTCAACTCACAACAATCCTCCTGCCTCAGCTTCCTCAGTGCTGGGATTACAGGCCTGCACCACCACGCCCAGCTTTTTTTTTTTTTTTTTTAGGGAAGTCTACAGGGTGCATAGTGTGATAGTGCAAGGCCATCGTGCTCTACATATGGAGACTGTCTCAAAAACAAGAAACTAAAACTAACAGTTTTGGGCCGGGAAGATAGCTCAGTAGAATAAGGATTTGCCTGGCAAGCGCAGGGTCCTGAGTTCAATCCCCAGTACTACAATTTAAAAAAAAAAGGATCTCACTATGTAGTGCAGTCCTGGCCAGCCTCAAGCTCTTGTTGATCCTCCCTGCCTCAGCCTCCCAAGTGCTGGGATCACAGGCATGCACCCCCCTGCCTTGCTGTGTCTTGGTTCTTATAACTGCAGCATGGGGGGCTGGGGAGATGGCTCAGTGGAATAGCGCTTCCCTGGCAAGTGGAAGGGCCTGAGTTCAATCCCCTGTTCCACCAAAAAAATAACTTACAGCATGGTTTCTGACTCAGATGCTCATAAGTGGCTCTCGTGTGTGTGTGTATACAAACACTGTTAAGTTACAGTTTTTTCTTTTCTGATAATTTTTTTAGACATTTTCCATGTAATAAAATTCACAGTATTCAATTTAATGAAATAGGATAAATATGGAGCAACTGGAACACAATGCCAAAATGGATGGTAACACCCACTGTGACTCACCAGTTCCACTCCTGGGTATTTACCCATGATGAGTAGAAATCTGTTCACAGAACAACTTGTATAAGAATGCAGGCCAAGGATATAGCCCAGAAGCAAAAGCACCTACCTGGCAAGTGTACAGTTCTGATTTGATACTCTGTGGCACAAAAAAGAATATACCACAGGCTAGGTATAGTGGCACACAGCTGTAATCCAAGCATTTGGGAAGCTGAGACAGGAGAATCACTGTGAATTCAAGGCCTGCCTAGGCTACATACTTCAAAGCCATCCTGAAGTACATAGTCCCTATCTCAGAAAAAAAAAAAAAGAATGTACATATTTCCAGACTGGAGCTACAAAGCCAGCCTGGATTATATAGTGAGACCCTGTTATACAAAAGGAAAATGTGCATATATAATAAATTGAAAGGAGGGGCTAGGGAGATGGCTCAGTAGAATAAGCACTTCCCTTGCAAGTGCAAGAGTCTGAGTTCAATCCCTGGTTCCACCAAAAATAAAAAATAAATAAATTGAAGGGGCTGGGGAGAAGGCCCAGTGCTTCCTTGCAAGGGAAGCACAAGGGCTTGAGTTCAATCCCCAGTTCCGCAAAAAAATTAAAAAAAATAATAAATTGAGCATGGTAGCACATGTCTGTAGCACTCAGAAGTTCAAGGTACGAAGATGGCTGTGAGTTCAAGGCCAGCCTAGTCTACATAGCAAGACTGTATCTCAAAAAAAAAGGAAAAAAAAAATGACCTAAAAAGACCAAACCAGAATAAGTGCTTGCCTGGCAAGTGCAGGGTCCCAAGTTCAATCCCCAGTACCACAAAAAAAGACCAAACCAGGGTCTGTAAATCAAATCCAGCTTGAGCAATTTTATATATATGTATATGTGTATATATATATGGTATTTTTCCCCCAGCCCAAAATAAAGTTCTTATTCCATACAATATAAATGAATCTCAAAAACATCTTAAGTGAAAGGGGCCAGACCCTAGAGTTCACTGGGTTATTCCACTGACCTGAGGTGCTGACAGCAACAGCACAGGAAGCAGTCTGAATGTGTTTTCCATACTCTTCTAGCAAAGCATCTTGACAAATGGCTTCTGCAGGCCAGAATCTGACCTGGGTCTCAGAAAGCTGCGTTTCTTCCACAAACTCTGTTTCCTTCTTCGTTTGGGTTGCTGACTGAGAATTCAGTCTTTCTGGATAGAGGACTAAGATCTGTCTTCATTGCTGGTATCCTGCTTTGGCTTACCCAATCTGTGAAGCCAAGGACACCAGATCCCTGGCCTCTCCTGCTTCAAGCCTCTAACTATCTCCCACTCTGCACCCTCGATGGGCCCCTTTGCCACTGCAGAGGGCTGTGCGATGATCATGGGCCCTGATAATCCAGGAATCCCTCCCAGCTCAAGGAATGCAAGCTCCCCTCTGCCAAGTTAATATTATTGTCCACAGCCATGTAGCTGGAGGGCAGGGAGTTGTGGAAAGGGGAAGAGCATCTGTTTGGTGTAAGGAAAGTGTTCCAGAACTTAGGGTGGCAGTTGGTCACACAGGTGGACAGTTGTCTCATCTTTCTAATTAGAGTTAACTTTACAATAGTGCATTTTGTTTACGGTTTTTGGATTATTTTGCTTGTAATAATTTGTTTAGGAGCTACTTAGTGCTAGGCATTATATTGGCATTTTACATGATCATTTCATAGGTTTTTCTCTCCTGGTACCAAGTGTTATCATATATGAACTCTGCTTTACTAATCAAGTTTTTTATTTGGTTTTGGCCAGCTCAGCCCACCATGCGGGTGGAGTTGGCATGGCATGTGGTGCCAGGGATCCAACCAGGGTGTCTGTGCTTGCTTAAGCTTGCCTAAGCAGGCGCTTTAGTCCACTGGGCTATCTCAATGGCCTACTTGTCAAGTTTGTTGATGTAAGGCTGGGCATGGTGGCGCATGCCTGTAATCCCAGTACTCAGGAGGCTGAGGCAGGAGGATTGTTGTTGTGAGTTCGAGACCAGCCTGAGCTACAAAGTGAGCTTAAGACCAGCCTGAACTGCATACTGAGACCCTGTCTCAAAAAGACAAAAAAAAAAAAAAAAAAGTTTGATGATGTAATATCATCAACTTGTATGGCTGTTTACTATTTAAACTTTTGTTGTTTTTTGTAGTACTGTGGATTAAACTGAGAGCCTTATACTTGCCAGGCAGGCACTTATGCCACTGAGCTATCTCCTGACCCTACTACTTAAATTTAAAGACCAAGCAAGCTTCCCCCTAACAAAGTATAATACATAAAGTTTTGTTTTCCCCCCCATTGACATCCACACTATTGTGGGAAGATTGTAAAAAATAGTACAATTCAGTAGTTTATGGCTTTGAAAACAATAAATTCAATCAATCATTTCTGATTTTTTTTTTTTTTTTTTGAGACAGAATTTCACTGTGTGCTATAGACTGGCCTTGAACTCAGTATGTATCCCAGGCTGACCTCAAACTCTCAGTGATTCTGCCTGCCTCAGCCTTTCCTGAGTACTGGGATTACAGGATTGTACCACTGTGCCTGGCTCAACAAATATTTATTAAAGGTCTTTATAGCAAAAACACTGCCCTTGGAGTCAGGGACAAAGTGGCTAATAAACAAAGTATTACCTTTATGTAGCTTATTTCCCAGTGGAGAACCCAGAGTGCATTTATGTAATAAAATATCAAGTGTGGTAAGCCTTAGGAAGAAAAGGAGTGATTACTGAACCCTTGCCAGGTGCCAAAGGACAGTGTTGTAAGCAATCATTTACATATCATCCTTGCCCCTATTTTACTGATGAGACAGAAAAGGTTAATTGCCCAAAGTCATAAACCTTGCATATGGAGTCAGGGAGATGGCTCAGTGGAATAAGAGCTTGCCTGGCAAGTACAGGGGCCTGAGTTCAATCCTGGGTTCCACAAAAAAAAAAAAAAAAAAAAAAAACCTTGTATGTGAATGCCGGGCAGGTGTGTACCACCACACCCATAATCTCAGCATTTGGGAGGCTGAAGCAGAAGGATCACTACAAGTTTGAGAAGACCAGCCTGGGAGCTCAAGGCTAGCCTTGAGCTGCATAGCAAGACCCTGTCTTTAAAAAAAAAAAAAATGTGCAAAAGCCAGAACTTCAAATTTGGTGCTCTTGGACTCAGGGCTGGCCCTCAACTGAAACAGGGTTTGAGGCAGAACAGCACCTAGGAGGGTGGAGGCTACCTGGACAAGGTTTGGAGGGTGTGAAGTTGGGTGCCTGGAGTTCTGCTCTGGACAAATAACAGCAAATGCAAGACCTGAGGCAGGAGGTATATGCCATTATAAAACAGCAACGAGAAGGCCAACACTAGCAGCAAAATTAGCCTGTGGCACCTTGAGAAGGAAGGGAGTGGCACATTGAGAGGGGAGGGGAAAGCCATGGCCAGACAGCTTTGATATATTTCCAAAGGGCCTTGGTACCAGTAAGGTGAGGGCCAAAGAGGTAGGTAGAAGGCTTTTGCTCAAGTCAACATTCTCACTGTTTCTTATTCATAGTTTGGAATTTTTTTCTTTTCTTTTTTCTATATTTAGGACAGGGTCCACAGGGTTTCAATATGTAGAATTTGACTCTTGCTTTTGGTGATTCTCCTGTTTTCAGCCTCCCAAGTTCTGGAATTACAGGTGTCCACCCCACACCCAGTCTCAATTGCTTTTTCAGCCCACCCCAGGTGGCAGGGCCCAGCAAGGCATACCAGGGATCAAACCCTGGTCCTGAGCTCTGCCTAAGAAGGTGCTTTAGTCCACTGAGCTATCTGGCTGGCCCTTTTTTGGTCTTTTGAGAGAAGGTCTCTCTATGCAGCTCAGGCTGGCCTTGAACTCACTTTATAGTTCAGGCTGGTCTAGAACTCTCAAGGACCTTCCTCCCAGGCTGGGCCTGGTGGTACATGCCTGTAATCCCAGCACTCAGGAGGCTGAGGCAGGAGGATTGTTGTGAGTTCGAGACCGGCCTGAGCTACAAAGTGAGCTTAAGGCCAGCCTGAACTGCATAGTAAGACCCTGAAAGGACCCTCCTCCCTCAGCCTCCCAAATGCTAGGTTTACAGGTGTGTACCACCACACTCAGCCATACTTTGTTTTTTTTTGTGTGTTTGTTTTTAAGATAAAAAGATAATCAGACATAAACCTCACTTTTTTCTTTTTCTTTTTCTTTTTTTTTTTTTTTTTTGTTTTTTTTTGACAGAACCAGGGATTGAACTCAGGCCATTGCTCTTGCCAAGAAAGTGCTTATTCTATTGAACCATCTCCCAGCCCCAAAAACCCCACTTTTGATATAACTATAGTACATAAGGCAAGGCATGTACACAACAGTCAGTCACTAAAGACAGAAAAAGATAAGCACTATAATGCTTGTAGGTCATTCCAGCTACCCAGCTACTCAGGCCTAAGATAGTGCAAGTTCAAGGCGCGCCTTGGCCACATAGTAAGACCCTGTTCCCTGGACCTGAAAATTTAAGGAGATTTGGTGTCATAAGAGTGTCAAGAGCCAGGCGTGGTGGTGCATGCCTGTAATCCCAGCACTTGGGAGGCTGAGGCAGGAGGATTGTTGTGAGTTTGAGAGCAGCCTGAGCTTAAAGGCCGGCCAGCCTGAACTGCATAGTGAGACCCTGTCTCAAAAACACCAAAAAAAAAAAAAAAAAGTGTCAAGGTTCAGAATGTGAAGGTTACTTATAGTGCAGGATTCACTAAGGCAGGGGCATTTGACAGACATGGGACCCATGATGTTTGGAAGTGTGATGACAAAAGAGCATCCCACCAAGAGGGAGCTGTGTAAACCCATTATTTCCATCTTGTTTAAGCACAGCTTCATGGTATGGAATTGGTAGGCTGACAGCTAGAAAAAAAGTTGGAAGAGTGGTTTTGAGGGCTTTGGGATATGAGGCTAAAGGTTTATGACTACACCTCTTTGCCAGACAAGCAAATAAAGAGCTGACAGATCATCATAAGGGTTAAAGGTATGAGGTTATACCCACGTACACCTTACAAATGCCTCATTTGGACAGAGCTTCCCCCTGCTGGCTGCCTGCATTCTCCATGGCAGCAGAAGAGGATGCCTAATAGGAAGATTGCAAATGGGGGAGTCCTAAAATCAGACCCTCCCAAAGCTGTGAGGTAAGGGCCAGTGCCTTGTTGGCTTGACTTACAATGATGGGGTTTAGAGCCACTAATACAAGTATCAGGCATTCTAAGACCAAGGCAGCAATCCAAGATTAATTTATGGAAACAACTATTATAGGTACTTGTTTAGTTCCAGATGCAGTAGAAGCCCAGGGTTGAAAAGAAAGGGTAATGATACAAAAGACATATGTCTTAGTCACTTTCCATGCCCTCACTGGGACACATTACCCAACACCCACCGCTTGAAGGAGGGGACATTTTTGGGGCCTGTGTTTTAGTCCATAGGTACCTGGCTCCAAGGCAGGAAGGCCTGGTGGGAGGGCTTCATGGAGGAGAGCCCCTCATGTGACTGTGATGGCCAGGAAGCAGAGAACGGATGGAAGAGCCAGGAAGGGACCCTCCTTCTTACCATGATAGCAAGCCAGCTACAGCACCGATAGTCCAGCTTCTCCCAAGAGCCCCATCTATGAGCACATGAGACTCTTGGGGACAATAGAGAAAAACCTTAACTATATATAATATTGCTTCTGCCCTCACAAGAGGACACTAATCAAGAGCATAAGAGTATGAAAGGCCAGGCATGGTGGCTGCACCTGAAGCCCTAGATACTCAGGAGGCTGAGACAGGAGGATCCTTTGGCCCAGGAGATTGAAGCTAGTCTTATTTTTTTTTTTAAGCCATATCAAGAAAAAGAGAAGGAAGGAAGGAAGGAAGGAAGGAAGGAAGGAAGGAAGGAAGGAAGGAAAAGGCAAAATGCAGGGCATGCTGGAAGAATGAAAAAAGTATTATCAAATCACATTCAAAAGGGGATAACAATTCTTTCTTTTGGGAGATTAAAAAAAACTTTTGTAGAGGAGGAGGCACACCAGGCTAATAATGTGGAAAAACCAAAGTATTTAGCTGACTAGGAAGCTTGGTTCATGCCAGTCCTGGCCATGGGACAACTGTGTTTAAGCTCTTTGCCTCCCATGCCACAGATGTGGGCACCTTCCAGCTACTCTTCTCCCAGTAGCTGTTTGTGAAGCACAGCTGGCCCTTGCCTCATGCTGCTCAACTGCACTTCCAGTTCCTGCTGTTACAGCCCAGCTTCCCAGCCAAGTGTTTAGGCTACGCTCCTGATAGCTCAGAAGACAAAAGCACCTGCTTAGGCATGTTGTGCCTGGCCCTGCCCCCAGGGTGCTCTGAGATGGCAACTGAGGTTGGGTGTGGTAGCACCCCTGTAATCCTAGTGCTTAGGAGGCTGAAAACAGGAGAATCACTACAGGTCTGATCTGTGTAGTGAGACCCTGTAGACCATGTGAGATGCCAACCATAAGGCGCAGACCAGAGACTGCGAGTATGGGGCCCTTTCCTCTCTGGTTCTCTATCACCTGTCTTTCCAGTTTCTTTTTGTTTCCCCCAATACTGTGTGAAGGGTTACTATAAAAGTTATGTGATGAGTTAATATCAAACTAAATGTAAAAAATTACTCTGCTCAGGCCAGGGAGATGGCTCAATGGAATAAGCGCTTAACTGGCAAGCACAAGGGCCTGAGTTCAATACCTGGTTCCCAAAAAAAAAAAAAATTACTCTGCTCAGCTTTCTGTGACCCTGCTTCCTTGTAAGACCACAAAGAAGCTTGGTGTACCATTGATAAAGGTGTACCATTGATAAATCATCAATAGACTGGGAGTTCCCAGACAACAACGATCCCAGAAAAAAATGTATGCCCAGTAATGGTCATGCTGTCCCTAAAGGTACTGTTCTATGTTAAATGACAAATCTGTTTGCCAAACAGGATGCAGTTTCTACCTTTAAAATCTCTATAGTTCTTAGGCTCCTGGCCATTTGTCTGCTCCTGCATGAGTATGGTCCTGGCCTGGTAATAAAAGGCTCATATTTAAATTTTAATTTGGACTCCGGTCTGGTTTCTTTTTTTTTTTTTTTTTTTTTTTTTTTTTGTGGAACCAGGGATTGAACTCAGGCCCTTGTGCTTGCCAGGGAAGCACTCATTCTACTGAGCTATCTCCCCAGCCCCCAGTCTGATTTCTATATTGAGAACCCATAACATACTGGAGAATGAACACAGCACCTATTCACTGAGCTACAGTCCCAGTCCTGCTTTTGTTCTTTGCTTTTGAGACAAGGCCTCCCTCAGTCTCTAAACTGCCTAAGTCAGGCTTAGATTTCTGACACTCCTGCTTCTGCTTCTTAAGTGGATGGAATGACAGGCATGTGCCACTGCTCCCATTTTCTTTTTCTTTTTCCTTTTTAAATGGAATAAAAACTTGTAGCAGGGCATAGTGGCTCATGCCTGTAATCCCAGCACTCGAGAGGCTGAGGCAGGAGTATTGCTATGAGTTCAAGACCAGCCTGAGCTACAAAGTGAGCTTAAGGCCAGCCTGAACTACATAATGAGACCCTGTCTCAAAAAGACAAAAATAAATAAATAAATAGAATAAAAATTTCTAAAAACAAACCCCCCCCCAGGGGGGCTGGGGAGATGGCTCAATGGAACAAGCACTTCCCTGGCAAGCACAAGAGCCTGAGTTCAATCCCCAGTTTCACCAAAAAAATAAAAATAAAACAAAAGAAAGAAAGAAACAATACAGAATTTTAACAATACAGACTTTCACTAAACAACGATAGAAATTCAACAATGATTTTTTATACTGCATATTACTGTCTTCAAATTAGTTGTTCAGATTACCAGATATAAACATACAAACTTGGCCAAAAAATTATGAAAAATTAAAAAGGAAAGAGAAAAAAATGTATAAGCATTAACCACTCCTTTCAATAAACCAGCAGAGATCAGTAGTACAATTATTCAAGCTACCCTAAGTAATTTTCTTGCCATAATTTATTTGACTTAGCAAACAGAAGCCCCTGAGGACTCAGTTTAAGACCTGTGACAGATTTTGCCAGGATGTCTACCCGTGAAACACTTCGCATCAGCAGGCACAGTGCACTCCCAGAGCTGCATCTGCAGAGGAAACAGAAACAACAAACTCGCTCCCCTCCCTCTCTCAACTACTATAACTCATCACAATAAACAGTCCGTGCTGATACAGTTTTTTGCATGGGAGCCAATCCAAGAAAAAATTACTTACACACAGGCCACATTCTAAATATAACAAAATATTTTAGTACCTTCTCAAGCACTTGTCTGTAACACATGCATCCCTGTAAAGGACTTCTGGGGGCTCCAGGCTGCATACGAAAGCACAGTGGGCAGAAGTAGGCACACAGATGTCTTGAAGCTTCTTGCTATTTGGTGCTTGGTTTTTACCTAAATATTTAATGTCCCACACACACCCAGAAGCCCTTGTATGGAGAAGGAAACCCAGAGGTGCTCTATCACCTCGCTATATCCCCAGCCCTTTTTATTTTTTAATATGATGCAGGGTCTTGCTAAATTGCCCAAGCTGACCTCAAATTTGAAATACTCTGGCTTCAATGTCCAGAGTAACTAGGATTATATGTACCATAGAACATATACCATAGAACCCAGCTCTAATGATTCTTTTAAAATCCATGTACAAGGCTTGCAACCCTCTCAGGACCCTTCCTGTAAGTAGCTGGTACTAAGCATGGCCTTGTTTGGTCAGTAATTCACATAAATGAATTCCATTGTTCAAAATCAGCTGGGATCCATTATGGACTAAAGATGAGAGTATTGACTGATTGCCAGTTTTTTCATCCATACCATGGATGTGGGCTCTTTTTTTTTTTTGCAGTTCTGGGGATTGAACTCAGGACCCTGTACTCAGGAGGCAAGCACTTATTCTACTGAGATATCTCCCCAGGCCCAAAGCAGGATTTTTTTTTTTTTTTTTTTTTTTTGTAGTACCAATTGAAATATCATGTAGTATGGTAGCATCAGTTTATAAGGGTCAGGGCTGGGGAGATGGCTTAGTGGAATAAGCACTTCCCTGGCAAGCTCAAGGGCCTGAGTTCAATCCCCGGTTCCACCAAAAAAAAAAAAAAAAAGTTTATTAAGAGTCTTTCATGAGTGCTGGAGTTTTGTTATTGCTACTGTTCTGCTCTGCTGATGTCTTATTTTACTTGTCCCTGGGACAAAATATCCAAGACAGGGAACATCAAGGAGAGGTTTATTTTGGCTTGTGTTTCAGGGGTCTCAGTCCTCAGATTGCCTGCTGGTTCAAGGCAGGACTGGCACAGAAAAGCTGTTCATCTCATGGCATCCAGCAAGTGTAGCGCTAAGAGAGGAGCTGGGGAACGAGACACAGCCTTCTGAGTCAGGCCCACAATGACCCACTCTTCCCACCTAAGCACAATCCCCCTGAAGTTTATGAGGCTTTGGAGGTCAGGTCTCCTGGACATACACTGTGAATTGGATTGAACCCAGTGCTTCACAAATGCCAGGGAAAAGTCTTTACTACTGAGCTACATGCCCAGGACTATTTATTTATTTATTTATGTCTATTTTGAGATAGGGTCTCGCTATGCAGCTTAGGCTGGCTTTGAGCTCATTTTGTAGCCCAGGTCTTGAATTGCAATGATTCTTCTGCCTCAGCCTCAAGATCCTGGGAGTATAGGTATGCACCACCACATTCGGCAAAACAGGACTTTAAAGACAATTTTTTTTGTCACTATAGGACATTTTGAGAAAGACAAAGCAATGAAGAACTAAAAGGACTAGCGGTTGCCAGTAATTTTTAGGAGGAAGAGATTAAGTGAACCACAGATTTTTTAGGTCTGAATATTGTTTATGCTACTATAATTATATAATGGAAGATACAGTAAAAAGCCATAGGACATACAATAGCAAAGTAAACTCTGCTGGCCATGGTGATCCCCACATCTGCAATCATAGCAATCCAGGCTGATGGAGAAAGATAACCAGGAGTTCAAGGCCTCCCTAAACTATACATAGTGAGACCCTGTCTAAAAAAAAAAAGGAAAAGGAAAACAAGGGAGCCCAGGGAGGTGACTCACTGGAATAAGCACTTCTCTGGCAAGTGCAAGGGCCTGAGGTCAATCCCCAGTTCCACAAAAAAAAAAAAAAAAAAAAAAGTAAAACAAAGGTACCCTTCTGGTGACTTATAGTGGTAGTTGAAAGGCTGTGTCCATTTATGGTAAACTCAACTTTGCATTCATGTATATTGCATATGTGAAATTATGTAGTAATTGGCACATAGTAGTTCATAAAATATATCACCTTATCACCTTATCTTAGTAGTACTAAGAATAAATTCATGTGGAAAAAGAAATAAAACGAAGCTAGGTGTGACAGCTAGGATGAGGCAAGAAGTTCACAAGTTCAAGCCCAGCTCGAGCAATTTAGTAATTGAGATCCTGTCCCGAAATTTTAAGAGGGCTGAGGAGATAGCTCGGCAACCTGCCTGGCAAGCTAAAGGACCGGGGTTTAATCCCTGGTACTGCATGCTGTGCAGGCTCCAGAACCCCAGAAACTGCGTGGTGGCTCACGCCTATAATCCCAGCGCTGGGGAGGCTGAGACAGGAGGATCACTACGAATCCAAGGTGCATGTGACCCTGTATGAAATAAATAAGACATTTAAAAAAAAAAAAAGAAGGGTGGGGGAGATGGCTCAGTAGAATAAGCACTTGCCTGGCAAGCGCAAGCCTGAGTTCAATCCCCGGTTCCGCAAAAAAAAAAAAAAAAGAAAGAAAGAAAGAAAGAAAGAAAAGCCTGAGATCTCAGCCTCGTAGCCATACCTGCGATTGATTCCAGCATCCGGGGGGTAAGGCAAGAGAATCGCTACAACTTCAGGCCAGCCTCAAGTTGGACCCTGTCTCAAAAAAGAAACGGTAACTACAGGAGATGATAAATACCTTATCGACTTCCCGACACTATTTTGGTATGTACGTGCCTCCCAAAACACATGAAGTATATTCCCCTGGAAAACTGTTGGGATCATCAAATGAAAGAATGGACCTGTGATCTCTATAATATCGTTGCTACTGGAGCAGAGCAAACCTGCTAGGGAACTAGAGCCAAACTGCTTTACACCCTCGAACATAGCAGTCGTTCCTCTCACGGATTAAGGCGCTCCTTGCGGAAAACCAGAACCGCGCAGGCGCCTTCCAGACTAGTACGCACGCTCCGCCTCCTCCCCGAGGAGGTCGCCGAGGCTGCGGAGAGCGCAGGCTCCGAGTCAGACCTCGCGAGAAAGGGGCGTTGCCGAGCCGCCGCAGCCTCGCTCTGGCCCCGCCCTTGTCGAACGTCATCTCAGGGTCGCCTTGGAAACGCATTCTGAGGGAACTGGCAGGGACCAATAAGAAGGAAACGAGTGCCACGAACAGGCCAATCACGAGGGGGCGGCGCGGGGTTTAAACCAGACTGGCTCCTCCCGGCGTGCTACGGAGGAACGGCTGTTGATCGCTGGTGGGATCGCGACCAGGTTCTCCTGGGACTCCGGTATTCTGCTGCTGTCCGGTGAAGAGGAAGCCATGGCGCTCCGAGTCACCCGAGTAAGCCCCTTCGAGCCGTAGCGAATGTGGCCTTCCTCTCTGCGGGCCTACTTACCTGTCTCTCCTGCGGAGTCCCTAGAGGTCGAGGGGACCGCGGCGGCGTCGTGGGGAGGGCGGGGGGCAGGGGGTTACCGAGAGGTAGCCAGTGGGACCCCGGTGTGGTCGCGAGTTTGAGGATAGTGGAGGGTGGTGAGAGAGAGGATTGAACAAGTGTTGGATAAGGATCTAAGGGGGAGTTGGAGGGCCTCACGTAGAAACTTTTTAAAAGTTGACGGCGCCAGGCATAGTGCCAGCACTTGGTAGGCAGAGGCAGGAGGATCCCCACAAGTTCGAGGCCAGCCTGGATCATGTAGTAACACCCTGTCTCAAAAGCAGCACACAAAATTTAAAAAATAAGTACAAGGTGACGGCACTGGAACCTGAAGCAGCCCTCCACCAGGTACTAACCGGATTCTGTCGGAGATGTCAGCAATTGGAGGTACTTAAGAGTTTCCTTTCGAATATAAATTGCTACCCGGAACTTGAGAGGAAATTCCGCAATGGGTGAATGATGTTGCAGAAGGAAAGGAAAGCATTTCCGGCCCCGCTCTGGAGGGTACCCTAAAGTCCCAGTTTGCTGCCGGCTTTCCTCCTAAGATCCTTAGCTGACTCTTGACTTACCAGCCCCCCTCCCCAGCTCTGAAAGTGCTCTTAACTTTTTTCAGAACACAAAAATTAATGCTGAAAATAAGGCCACGGTCAGTATGGCAGGCGCAAAGCGTGTGCCCTTGGCCACTGCTGCAGCCTCCAAGCCAGGTCTGAGGCCAAGAACAGCTCTGGGAGAC
>PVKA01001773.1:0-38815 GCA_004027165.1 Ctenomys sociabilis
TAGACTTTACAGACCAATCACAATTATACACGTGTTTAAATGGCATTGGTAGGATCATAAAACGGCGGGCTTTTCTCTGGATAGGAGGGGCCCAGGCACAGCAACAAGAACCCGGAAGCCGGATATGGGCGCCATCTTGGCAGACACGATGGGCGGGGGAGCGAGGAGCGGTCGCCATCTTGGAATGGCTCCCGACAGGCGGGCATTTGATTTCCTGTGGTGATAATGACAGACAAAAGACACAATCACATTCCATTTGGAAATCTTGCGCTCTTTAATAACCGGTTGATCTGTTTCCATAGTACTTATAGTTTTATGACCATTAAGGGTCACATAAAGAAGGGCTATAGAACACTGAATAGTTAAATGTTTTTAAATTTATTACAGTAAAGATGCACTATCAAGAATGATAGGACAAAAAAAAAGAATGATAGGACAAGTGAGACAGAAGCAAGTATTTTGAGAAGAATTAATGGCAATGTATCGCTTACTGTAATAATTTGTATTTATCCATTAACCATATTTTAAGCACCCCTCATTGATCAAATTCTCATGGCAATTTTTTTGCCAAACTCAGTGCAGTGTGTCTTATCCGCTGCATTCTTCAGGTCTGGCTCCTTGCACACTGTGGCTCTTCCCCAGTCAGAATGACCACTCACTGAAAGAGGACAGCACTGTCACTCAAAAGGCAGCCACCGCTGCACAACTAAAGGTACAGGTTAAAGGCTGCCCGAGCTGCTTCAGAAGGTGGTGAGGATGAAGGTACCTGTGGTTGAGGTGAAAGGGAGGACCTTGAAGGGGAGTGGTAGCAAGTCACCCAGCTACACAAGATCCTGATGCTAACTGATAGATTTATGAAGATACACTAAGCTCTCTCAGCTCTTTCTCTCTCTGTCTCTGTCTCTCTGTCTCTCTCTCTCTCTCTCTGTCCTTCTCTCTCTTTTGGCAGAACTGGAAATTGAACTCAGGCTATCTCCCTAGCCCCTAAGCTCTCTCTTTAATGGTTAACTGCATGGGAATTAATCCGTTGTCCTTTTTACCAATTCATTCTTAATTTGAAAATAGTACTCAAGCATTCTCTTTGTTGTCTCATTGTTCTGTGTTCCCTTACTTAGCTTCTTTACATCCCTTAGTATTTTCTGTATTATGCTACTTTAGCAATATCTTTTCAGAGTATACTATCAAGAGCTACACAGTGTTTTAATAAAAGTCTGAGTGACACAAAAGAAAGAAGTGAGTGACACTCCCTGCGTTCTGCAAGCCAGCCTTTCTGTGAACATTCCTGAAGACTCAGGACATAGAAGAATTTGTAATGTAACATCACGTAACTCAGTAGTCTCCCGAATTTTCTGATCAAGGAGATTATGGGGCCACAGAGGAATGTGATCGATGATGTACAATGTGCCCAAGGAGAGTCACATGGAGAGAAAACTTTCTCTCAGGCTTCCACAGAGAGAAAGTTGGTCAAGCAATGGCCATGACTCATCCACATGGCTGACACTGACAAGGGATCTACGAAGTGCGGTACAGGGTTACAGGATAAACCCTGAGGATACCTGACTGACCTTATCCGATACAAGTGTTACATTTTTTTATTATATAGGTCTTTCTTTAACTCGGTCTTAACCATCCAGCAGAAAAGTATAAAAATGGAGGTATATAACATAAAGTTATATTAATATAATGAGCTGTGAATGGCTCAAGTTAACAACTTCGGTGGATAACCCACTTCTATTATGGACTGCTGATCTGTGTTGGATTGTTTTATTTAATATATGTGTATATATATAAAACATATATATATATATATATATATATATATATATATATATATATATAATTAGCTATCTATGTTTTGAAAAATCTGTAACATGTGTAACGTTGTATGTTTGTGTCACTTTTTCTCTTTGTTTTTGCTTCTATTTTTCACTCTTCAAATTAAAATACAAATAAATAAATTAAAAAAAAAAAAAAAAAAACTCCTGGCCCAGGGAGGCCTTTTTCATAGCTGAACTACATTGCTGACTTGTCTTCACTTTGCCTGGCTACTTTGCCTGGGAGATCAATATCTCTTTTCCTCTCAACCAGCAGAGCTTAACCTTGTTGATATATTTGCTTTATTTTTTTTTTTTTTTTAATTGACTATTTTGTGTATTTTCCAGGGAAGCATTCTACCAGTATTTATTTTCTAAAATTTTTTTTTTTTTTTTTTTTTTTTTTTTTTTTTTTTTTTTTTTTTTTTTTTTTTTGTCTTTTTGAGACAGGGTCTCACTATGCAGTTCAGGCTGGCCTTAAGCTCACTTTGTAGCTCAGGCTGGTCTCGAACTCACAACAATCCTCCTGCCTCAGCCTCCCAAGTGCTGGAATTACAGGCATGCGCCACCACGCCCGGCTTAAAATTTTTTGAAAGGGTAAATTCATAGGAAGTTGCAAATATAATTCAGTGAGGGCTACAGACCTCCCCGCATTGCCCCCCATGGCTACGTCCCAGTGGAACCAAAGCACAATGTTGGAACAGAAACTAACCCTTGTACAACGTGTGTATGATTGTAGTCAGAGTAAGGCTTGCATAGACATGTGACATCTTCCCCACAGTCAAGATACAGGACAGCTCCTGTCCGCAGCTGTAGCCAAACTTCACATCCCTTCCATCCTTAGCTCTTGCTAAGGGATCTGTTATCCTTGCTAGTCTTGCTGTACTTTAAGAATGTGATAAAAATAAAACCATACATAATTTCATTGAGGGTTTTTTTTTTTTTTTTTTCAGTTTACATAATGTCTCTACATGTGGCTGGGCCATTGTTTTTAAAACCCATTCTGACAATCTCTGTCTTTTAGAGCATTTAAATTTAATGTAACCTTGGATATGATAGGATTTAAGTCTGCTATTTTTTTTTTTTTTCTGTTCATTTCCTGTAATTCATTTCCTTCTTTTTTCTCTTCTCTGGCTCTCTGTGGATAACTTTACTATTATATGGATTTTCATTTTGACTTATCTCTGTGTATGTCCTTTTTTCAGATTACTTTGTCATTGCTCTAGGTAACTTATCGCAGCCCACTAGTGTGACAGTTTATGAGTCTGAGTGCATGGAGAAGTTATAACTCCCTTAATCTTTTATGCTCCCTCAGTTGGCACAAATGTCCTCCCCACACACATCACAAGCCGTACAGACAATGTCAAATTCCAGCAAAAGTTGTTTCTGTTTGTTGCCATGTTTCAGGATTTGGTATCTTCTGCAAAAGTGTGTACCAGGATGGCTGTGAGCCCTATCAGTAGATGACACCGCGTGCAGTCCTGCTCTATGTGTTCTTGCTTATTGAGCGAAGCCGGCTGCATCCCTGCTGTCTGCCTTGTGAAATAAGAACAGTGTTTCCTGTCTTTAGGATTAGCAAGTACACACAATGTCACATGATTCCAGAGCCTACAACTCAGGATGGTTGCATCAGCAACACTTATCCTTATGCCCTTAAATTTCAGTTTAGTGTTATTTCTGAGAGTAAAAGTGCAAGTGCTATGCTCAAATGAGCATTGTTTATAACTTAATAAACTTTCTACATGCCACCCCTCCTGTGCTGGGTCCCACCCTGCCTAGGGACAGAGGCCATGGCAGCAGCACTGCTGCAGGTGGGGAGTGTGACAGCAGCAATGACAGGCCACTGGCCTGTCTCTAACTCTTAAGTGACCTGTATGCCAGAGCCCATTGTGTCATCGTGTGGTGCACTATACTGACCTAGGTGAGGACATTGGTCTTGCACCAAGTTTTCGTGTGAAGTGTCACAAATGCAAAACTGTGTTCTTATCAGATGTAGTCTCCCCTGGCCTCACATGCCACTGGTACAGTGTTTACCCCTTAGTTCCCCTCCCAGTTTGAGTGCTCCTGCAAGTTTTAACCTTCCTAAAGACATGGGTAGATATTCTCTGTCTACCCCGTGGGCTTCATAACTTCAGCCCATATAGCTAGAAAAGATCTTGGGACTCCCTGTGCTGAGGAAGAACAGAAAGTCATGGAACTTGGCCATTCCTGGCTTTGTCTCCACCTCTGTCTCTTCACTCTCAAATCCACCTTTGTGCTCTCTCTAGACAAGTGGCCTACCTTGGGCCCCTCAATTCCTTTCCCATGAAGGAATGTGAGTTGTAGAAGCATTAGTCTTTGTGCCCAAGTTCAGCCTGCAGGCCTTATGTTCAGGCACTGTCCTAGTGGCACAAAGCCTTTGCTCTGAGGCAGTCTGTCCTCTGCTGAAACTAAAGTTGGCCGGGTATTCCAATGCTTGGGAAAAAATGAAAGCAATAGTTTGATTGTTCACAATTTTTGTAACTTTCTCCTATTAATCTTCTCTGGCACCTCTTGCTTTTTATGCCAGGAAAGGTTAAAAGCAAATGTACTATTTGCTCAGGCACAAAATGTTATGTTCAATTATATTTAGTCAAATATATTACCAGCTCATTACATCATGTTAACAAATTTACACAATAATAAAGAATAGAAAATTCTGTGTGTTCTTCTGTTTGCTGTTCATTTGTTGTGTGGTCTTGGCCATGTTGTTTTGCTTCACAGAGCCTCAGTTTTCCCATCTGTAGAGTGGAGATAGTAAGAACATCACCTTTGGAAGATTGTTAGGTAGATTATAAGAGTTACAAGATTAGAGTGCTTAGGCAGATAAAAAGTTCATGTCATCATAGTCATACTGCTGTTATTAGAGACTCACAAAAAGCTGTGTAGTTTACAATTTACTTTCTGTTATAGCTTGGGGTTTTCCAAGGGGAACAACACAATACAGGGCCCATATTTTATAAGATTATTTTATAATGAATCATCCAAAGAATCAGATACAGAGAGTGCAGGAAATCTGCCCGCACACTAAAGAGTAAAGAATCTGGCTGAGGGCCTGGATCCCCAGGGAATGTCCCACACAAGTCCGGCTGAAGACTTAGAGCACAGTCCCTCCTACGAGTCCACATGGAGGCCAAGAGCACATGGCAACATCTCAAGCAGGCCTCTTTCACAGATCTGCACTGGGAAGGCCCAAAGATCAGTGGTGGAAGCTAGAAAGTCTGTACCTGCTGGATGAAGGACCTGTGCCAGCAGGCTGAGGGATCTGTGCTGGAGCCAGGAAGTGCTGCTCAAAGCAAGAGCCAGAGCTCCCCAGAACCACAGCCTTCCTCAGCAACAGTGAGGTCCTGAGCTCCTCTGATGAGGAATGCTGAGTTCCCATCAGGAAAGCCAGTGTGACAAGGTCATCCAGGAGAACCAATAGCTCCGAGCAGCTTCTCACAGCTTCCTAGAGCCTCTTGACAGTTGTCCAGTCCTGCCTCTTATGCTGCCAGCGACAATCCTTCAGTGGGCCTCCCATACCCAGGAAGCAACACACAGGTTCACTTCAGCTGGGCGTTGCAAGCTGATCACCAGCGGTCAATCCACCACACCTTCCTTCCTCTTGATTGCTGTAATTAGATTTGCATTTGTAGGCCTTGCGGGATTTGGACAGGAAATAGTTTCACTTTTGGAAACCAGTGAGGCCTTGTGTGGGCCTAGACCCCTCTCTGCTTCAGCCATTCAGAAGCAGTCCAGCTAGGATTTGGGCCTTTAAATTTTACATTATATTCCACATGTGTTTCATTCTATGTTCATCTCTGGAAAGATTTGTTGAAGTTGGTATTTTATCTCAACACTCTGCTCATGGGTGCCTAAGAGTGTGTCTCCGTGATCCATGGTGATTCCAGGTTGGCAAACTCCTTGGAGACCATAGGACTTGTCTCTGCCCCATTCTCTGAGGTGCCTCTGCACTCTGCATTCTGGTGACCCATGGGCCTTGTGCTATTCAGCTCCACCTGCCTTCCAAGAACCTCTGCTGGTTTCTTCCTGGGTCTTCCACTCACTCTATTGGTGGCCAGTTGACCATTCAATGATCTGTTCTAGTATTATCCCAAGTACTGACTCTGAGGCTGGAGATCTGCACCTAGGTTGTAGTTTATCTCTTTTAAAAGATAGCCAATGTTTCCTCTGAATGACTTCCTTTAGATGCTGGGACAGCTCACGTGATGCCCCTTGTACCATCACAATGCCTTTCAGTGCCTGCACATGCAGTGGTACTGAATCCTGGGCTCCCTGGGAGCAGGCACGGAGATTTCTTGCCTTCTTCTTTGGTGACCAGCTTTCTACTATTCCTCTATGTGATGTACTTGAATGAAACTTAATACTTCCCATTTCTGCTATATGGCAAAGCCTCTTTCAGTTTGCTATTCTGCACATCTGTGTGTCATTCAGACTGTACCCAGGAGACCTGACTTGATCATGACACTTTAAAGATGCAATCTTCATATTTGCGTGGGTGTCACTCCCCTGGCCCACCCATTTAGAGGTTAACAGAGGATATGAATGAAGGACCCTGAACTCTTCTGTGTACACACTGGGAGAGGATGTCGCTATTTGCTTCCTCAAAGAGATGAGCAAACCCCAGCCTGTCCTGTTCCACTGGGTCCCTGACTATATGGCTTCTTCCCACTGGCCTCTTCTTGCCAGTAGAGACTTTCATGGACAGGGTGCCAGGCCTGGCCACATTCCCATGGAGTGGGGAACAAATCATTCATATCCAGGAGATCAAGGCAGGCCAGTGGCCCAGACTCCTTCTGCCCACTCACCTCTCAATTCTGGTCCTTCCAGGTGGTTGAATGAGCTTCCACCTGGGACAAGAAAGCCCTCGGTGCCTTTCCTGAAATTAGCTCCAGTGCCTGGGTTTCCTATTTTCTAGGAAGCTCATCATCTTAGCTTTGGAAAAGGTGCCTGGTTGGGAGGCACAGGCTACCAACAGGATCTAACCCAGTTAGGGGACCTGGTGGCTTCCCCATCTCCTGCCTATGCCTGTGTTTGCATAGGTGGTGGGAGGAAGTGGGGAGCAGTCTGGGCTGGCGGAGCAGTCTGATGAGCAGTGAGGTGGGAGCCCTAGCTGCAGCTGGCCTGCTGTGGCCCGGGCCCTAGATCCCCAGCTGCCCCTATCTTGGGCAGCATGTTCTCCAAGACAGATAGCCTTTAGTCGCATCCTGAGAGGATGGGAAGAGAGATGTTCATCAGCCCCCGGGATTTAATGGTGTCTGCATTCTCTGTCACTGTTATGGTTCGGTTGAGTGTAAAATAATAGGTTGAACGTAATTCTCTACTCTGAATTTCTCTAGTTTTTTTTGCTCCATTTTTATAAGAACAATTTCCAGAGACTGGGTGTGATGGTGTGGGCCTGTAATCCCAGCTATTGGGAGGCTATAAACAGGGGGCTCACTACGAGTCTGGTCTAGTAGTGAGACCCTGCACACTCTGTAGATCCCTAAAATACAAAAAAAAAAAAAATGTCAATAGATACATAACAAATTATCAGGGTATCAACTCAACTGAATGTCCCACTCCCCCCTTGAGCCATTTCTCAGGGCTCTATGGTCAACTCCTGTTTTATTTTTATTTTTTTTTGGTGGTACCAGGGATCAAACTCAGGACCTTGAGCTTGCCAAGCAGGTGCTTATGTGGCTAAGCTATCTCCCCGTCTCATCAAGTCCTGCTTTAAATCAGATATTAACATTGGCACCGTTGGTCCAACAGCATTCTCTTGTTGTCTTATTCGGTCTATTTTTGTGTCAGTTTCTAAAATATTCATTTTTGAAATTCTTGACATATGTACAGGACAGAATAATGCAGTGGCTCTGTGAATGCTCAGTGCCAGCCTCACGGGTGAGGACTCACAGACTCTGCTTCGCTCAGGACTCTGTTACGACAGCTTCGTGCTCTCTCCTGACTTCTCAGGTACTGAGAAACCCAGCACCCCTCCAGCACTGTCTGCACTGGTACCTGTGTGGGGGCTCTGACAGCTTAGTAATGGTGACCTGAGACTTCACGAGGACACATGTAGCTGGGTTTCATTCTCCTTCTCTTGGTAGCTGGCAGGTCCCTGTACCTGGACATTTGTATCTTTTTCTTTCTTTTATATTTTAGGGAAGGACCTACAGGGTATTCAAGGTCTCACTACTAGATCGGACTCATAGTGATCCGCTGTTCACAGCCTCCCAAGAGGTGGGATTATAGGTGCACACCACCATGCGCAGTCTCCATTGCCATCTCAGCATGCCCCGGAGGTGAGGCTGGCACAGCAGGCTTGGGGATCTAACTCCTAGACCCTGCGCCTGCTCGCAGGTGCTTTAATCTGCTGAGCTATTTGGCCAGCTCAAAAAGTTGAGAAGGATTCTTTTTTTGTGGGGGGGGGACCTGGCCCAGGCTGCCCTAAGGTGGGTCTGGTAAAGCAGGTGAAGCTGGGGATGGAACTGCAGTATCCTGCTTGGCTGCATTTGCATAACCAGGGGCTTAAACAACTGAGCTAAATGGCAGCCTCCCCATTTGTATCTTTTTAGTTACGAGAAATTTTCCTTGACTTAACATTTTATTGACTTTTTTGAAATTTTAGTTACTATCTCTACAAATTCCAAAAGCTTTTATTTATTCTCTCTATGTGTATTCATCCTGTTCTTGTTTTACAAATGCAACATTTGTTCATCTTTTTGAGGATATTAATACAGATTTTTTAAAAAATTCATTTATTTATTACAGTGTCTCGCTACACATCACGGATTCTTTTTTTTTTTTTTTTTTTTGCAGGGGGGGGGGTCAGCTCAGCCTGCCCTGGGAGGAGGGGCTGGCATGGCATGTGGTTCTGGGACTCAAACCGTGGTCCCTGAGAGGCGCTTTAGACCACTGAGCTATCTTGCCAGCCCAATACAGATGTTTTTAGAAATGTATTCCTGGTTGTTTTCTCTGAGTTAATTTTTATCTTTACTTTTGCTTTATTTTTTTCATCCAATTTCTGGTCATGTCTGACTGTTGTTTCCTGCTGGTAACTGAGGCACACAACTCACCCTGGCTGTATATGCAGGTGGGGTGTGGACTACGCCGATCACAGGTGGCCCTGCTGGGAGAAGGTCACCTGACTTGGTTTCTGAGTGTCCTTAGCCAGGAAAGACAAGAAACCTTTTCAGCACTGCTTACATGGAGCCCATGCCCATGTCAACCTTCCGCGTGCCTGGTCCCCAAGACCAGAGCACCTATGGTGACTTTCTCTTCTGATTAAACCCTTAATGCCTGCAAAATGAGAAAGAAAAAGGTGCGCCCTGCTTTTTAGGCTGCAGGAAGGGGCCCTTCTCCCTGGGCTCCCATCCCACCAGCATCCCATCCGTAGACACGCCCTGCTCTCTTTCTGCTTTCTGCGCACTTGTGGGAGCGTCTCGCCAGCTGCTATCTTCTACCATTCTCCTGCTATTGTGAACAATACCTTTAAATTTTTCCAGACTGTTGGATAAGAGAAGGTGAATCCATCTGGTCAAGCTATCACATTACATAGGGCATATGCTTGCTTTCCTGAAGTTCTTTTTCTAAGTTTGCTTTTTCTCCCCTTTAAATCTTGCATCTGGTCATGTCTTGACTGATTTCTATAAGCCATCTACCTCCAAGATGTTTATTTTTAAATTCCTCATTATTTTCTCTCTGCTAAGGACCAGATTAGTTATAGCCCTTGTCCAGCCTGATTTTGCCAATATTCTGAAAAAGGAAATGTTCTCCAGTGTAGTCCAAAAGGTTAGCTGGTAGCCTGGTCAGCAGACTTTTTTTCAGAATGTGACTGTAGTGAAACACTCCAACCTAACCAGACACTTTGGTGTGTTGACCAAAAAAGGTTTCCCCAACCTCCTCTCCAGTTGGATATCTATAAATAGACTCGGCCAGGATGTTGTGCTCTGTCTTCCTCTCTTGCCTTTGCACTCTCTGCTTGCTGGCTTCACCTTTCTTGAGAGATCTTATCTTGGATCACAGTGTTTATCCACTCTGCCAACAGGGTGTTCCTGCCATGGTAATACAATGTGAAAATACGCAGACTCTTTGGCCCTGAAAGGAATAACAATTTGTTATTGATGTAAAGAAAATGCTATGATCATTAAATTATTCAGGTTTGATCTTTTCAGAAAGCTACTAAAGAGAGGAGAAAAGTAGGTGATGGGGACAGAAGGATGACTTCTCTGTAATATGGATTTTTTACTTTTTAATTTTTTTGACTATTTCAGGCTACCTTAAGGGCAGATCAGGTGCAGCTTTTGGAGCTGGGAATCGAATCACGGTCCTATGTGCCTGACTGCATTTGCCCAAGCAGTGCTTTAAGTAACTGAGCTGTCTGGTAAAGCCTGACTTCTCTATAATAAATGGTGTTTTTTGTGCAAAGTTTAATTTTTTTCCCCAGGGAACAGGAAGAATGCTAATAAATTCCCCTTGTCTACCTGCCCCATCTGTCCTTCCATCTTCCTCAGGGAGGGTTGTTGTAGACCATGCATGGGTTCAAAGTTCCCTGAGATACAAGTGCTTTCCACTGTCCAGAGCCCACGAAGACATAACAACCCTTTCCTGTGGTATCCGAGCTCCTAATCTGCAAGAACGCATTGCACTGGTCCTGTTTGCTGTAAGCAGAAATTTGAAGCCTCGTCCTTTAAGTTGCAATAAAGTCTGCGGTGAGGGAACAACCTAGACCCAGATGCTGGGTGGTTAGAGCAGTGTGTTCCAGTCTAAGTGCTGTGATGATAAATGGCAGATGCCTCTAGGCAAAATGTCCTCCAGACAGAACAATACACAATGATAGAAAGGTACAAATGAGAGAACAAGGGTTCTGGTTTCCCAGAATCCAAAATTAAATGTTACTTCCACTAGTGTATTTGGAAGAATGTGCGGCTGCTCTTGCCCGAATCTGTGGCTTTGTAAATTCCTATTAAGCCATACATTGCTCTGTGTGGTCATAACATTGTTAGAATACAATTTGCATCACTAAGAACACGAGAATTGAATTCTTTCAAGCAAGTGGGGAGGAGGTGAGCTGTGACAAGAGGACAGTGATTCCTGTCCTCCCTGGTCCTCTCACTGTCAGGGTGCACGTATGGTTTCATCCTTCTAGAAGCAGGAAAAGATTTGAGCTTGTCCACAAAGGAAGCCAGCTTCTATTTCCTCACACTGATTGTGTACGCAGCACCACCAGAAACCCAGACTATCAGACATGCTTATTAGGGGCATTTTGTAAAAAGCAGCCCTAAAAGTAACTCAGTCACCACAGAATTCTCTCCGACAGTATGTGTCAATAGTGAAACACATCGCATTTTATTTAAAAATAAATAAATAAATATCTCATTTCTAAGTCTAAAGTATAATCAGTTGCTTCTGAGATTTCTATAAGCAAACCACCGAGGAAGGAAAAGAGCTTATTTTCCCAGTGAAATGTATAAAAGAAACCACTGTAAGTGAGAAAGAAAACAGTAAGTGGAGCTGTAGGTATTGTCAGGCCTGGAATTTCTTCCCTGTATTTGTGGGTAAAACTCATTATTAAAATAAAAGCAATGTCTTTTCAACATCCAAACTTTTTTTTTTCTTTTAAGACCAAGTATGTATGTCCTATTGATGAGGGAAGACTGAGTGTTTAACTTATACAAAATTGTACTCAATTGGCTGTTTGTTTTATGGTAGGACTTCCCAGGCAGGTTGGACGGAGGCCCAGCCACCACACCTCCCTGCAGCCAGGGATGGGACTGAGTGGTACAGATGGAAAAGGCCGAGTCTCAGGATAAGCCTGGCCCAGCAACCCCGGCACATCGTGGGTGGAGACTCCAGGCCAGGAGCTGCCTCCACCTCCTGCAGCTTGCCAGGAGGAACTGTGCACAGTCCCCATCTCAGAAGATTCCTATGAAATCCTGTGGATTCAGTATGGGAGAGATTTTGTTCATAATCAGCTAGCTCCAAGGCAAGGCAACTCCTTAAGATGGTGAGAGATACCAAAAGCAACAGAGGAGGGGAGAGCAAGCCTCTTTCCCTCCTTTATGTTATATGCAAAGCTCTTACCCCAGGGTGGACATGTAGCAATCACCCCCTTAATCTTAGCACCAGACCATGAATCAACCACAAATATCTAGTTTCAGCTGCAACTGAAAAGCCCATCATCCATCCAGACAAGGGTTACTGGGATCATCCACAGATGAATGCTATTTCAGGTGGGGCAGAAATTGTTTTCCTTTTACAGAAGTTTGAGACACCAAACAAGAGACATTAACAAGTTATAAAGTAGATTCAAGGGAGAAGTATGCTCCAACATTCTCTTTTAATTGGGTTGCTTCTAATAGCTAAGAGCTACATCTCTTGTAGGCAACAACTTGGGAGAGGAGGGAGGAGATGGAGGGAGGGCCAGGAAGAAACACCCATTCGTGGGAGGAGTCCTTGAAAAGGATGTCCAGCCTGAGCAGCATGGTCTTTCCTTTGCTTTAGTCAGCCTTACCCTGATGCATGATGGGCAGATTATGGGTGATCAAGGGGACAAGAGCCTTCAGGGATACGTTAGGTCAGTATTTGCTGGGGATAGACCTCAGTCACTGCTTCTCTTAGTGCATCTCTTCTGCCTCACTTTTACCATTAATGGCTGATGTCCCCAGTATCACAATCAACAGGCTGCACAAAGAGGCAAGTCTCTTACCCAATATGTGTTTTGATGTTTGTGTTACCCAAAATTCACATGTGGAAATCCTCAGACCCAGGATGATGGTACCACAAAGGTCCCACTGTGAAGAATGGAGCCTTCATGCATGAGATTAATGACTTTATGATAGGGACCTTGGAGAAACTTATCTCTTAGTCTACCATGTGAGAATGTAGAGAGAAAGTGCCATTTGTGAACCAAGAAATGAGTCCTCAATCAATGCCAAAATTAGTTTAATCTTGGGCTTTGTTTCCAGAGCTGTAAGAAATAAAACTGTGCTATTAATAAGCCACCCAGGCTGTGGAATTTTGTGACAGCTGTTTCAGTGGATGTAGTCACGTGGCAAGTGGACCGTGAGTGGTCACCACCCTAGGCGTGGCCAGCCCCTCCCTGCTCTTCACCTTGTGCCCCAGGCCTCCACCGCACACTGATGAGGCTCTAGCTTCCGTCTCTATCCTTCTTTGGAAGCCGCAAGCTCCTCTGCTGAATCTGCTAAAAATGGGCTTGCCAGGCACAGCTTTAGGGTCAGCGAAATCCTAGACAAAGGACAGTGATATAAACAGAATTCTAAGGATCCCATAACTAGGCGCAAATTTAACTACTTGCCTTTGGGCCCACATTCTTTCCTCAGCAGAGTAGGAGGAGGTCTCTACCTATGGACTCACTCTATTAGCAGCAGACCTGAGCTGAAAGCCTCTTGTGAACCAGGCCCCAGGGACACTGCTCATCCTCAAGGGCCACAGGGGTATGTCAAACACACTGAGTTAGGAAGTGACAGTATGCTGCAGGAAGTGTAGTCACTCTGTAGTCACTCAACTACTGGTTAGAGCTGCTTCATATGTCAGCCCTGCTCCAAGTGCAAGAGATGAAATAATCTGTGAAGCCAAGTGCCTGCCCTTGTGAAAATTGCTTCTACCAGTGATTAGATGTCTACTGGGGAATGTGCACTTGATACATCCATGTGGAGCAAAGAGGCGTTACCTACATACACTCTAATTTACAGAAGGCTTCTGCCCATTAGCTCCTTTATACTTGCAGTTTCACTTCATTCTCAGCAGAGTTGGACCTACATGGCCACATGGTTCCAGTGATTGTCCTTCTCCTCTTCTCCTCATCCCCAGGAGAGACACAAAGCCCAGGCTGGAGTTCCCCGTGGCCACAGTAACAGCAATGACCTAAGCACCTTACTCAGAGGTCCTGATGGAATATCCGTAGGGGTGTGGGAATTCATGCTTCTTTGATCTGGTTTATAGGCTATAAGGTGTTTCAGAAGACAAATCCCCAACCTCTGCCCTGTGTCGCCTGCCACAATGCAACAAAAGCGGCTAATAAATTCCCTCTTTGTGCTTAAACAACGTGACCTGTCATTTGCAACCCCCAGTTTCTGCCAAATACAGATCATAAGACAGGGTCCCGGTCCATGAATCCAGATTGGTGTTTTTTCTGGAAGCCCAGCTAACATAACCTCTATGCACTCTCCTCCGCTGGAAAGCCTACTTGTAAATAACAGATCCATTCTTACTATGAACCCAGCATCACTAATAACTCTCGAGGTCCACCTTGGGGATGGCTGTTGAGATTGTGCTAGTAAAGTGATAGGCTGTTGCTCACCCCTCTGCTCTTTTTTGTTAGAGAAATCTTGCTTTTGATAAGGCAAAAGTATTCAGTACAATGGTGCTGATTATATAAGTCATTCCTGGAAATTCCGTTTCCCTTGCTATGGATTGCTCAGGCACGGATCATCTATACACTGTGGGCCATAATTTCTGAAAGTTGGCTGCTAGTACTGCAAGAAATGACAAGGGGACTTTGGGTAACTGAAGAGTGGTTCAAAAAGATGGCATGAGCATTACCTATTGTGGCAGTATAAGAACAGCTCAGAATAGGCCCAGGGGTAAGGGAGGGATGCAAGGCATACAACTGTTGTCTGTGTAGGTCAAAGGGCCTCCCACTCATCCACTGGGAAGGGCGTGCTCCCTAGATAGCAGCATTGGTACCAGTCCTTAATAAATATCAGTGCATTTAATCTCCCAAACAATTTATTATGGTTTATCTAGAATGTCCCCCAAAGCTTTTGGTCTAGAGATTGGATTTTTGAAAGGTGATTGGATGGTGGGAATGTTATAGTTCGTGTCTAGTTGTCCCCACCCCCCAAAGCCTCCTGCAGTCCTGGGGCAGCTTTTGGAGTTAGCAATTGATTATTGTGGGTGTGGATGCTGCACCTGCCCTGAGGGAGGTAATTTGCATTCCAATGTGAGGAGGGGAGAGAGGCTGGCTAAGGGCCAGAGCTCTGGCCACTCCCTTCCCTCTCTGTTTTCTGCAGCCACCATGAAAGTTTGCTTTCTGCCCTGTGCCACTCTGCCTTGGAATCAGTTGGGTATGAACTGAAACCTCCACTGACTGTGAGATAAATAAACCTTTCCTTCCTTCATTTTGGGCGTCAGCTATTTATCCCAGCAATAAGAGAAGAGTAACTGAGATGGGGAACATTATGCTTATCAATGAATTAATGCACAGAACAGTTAAGAGATGAACGTGCTGTTAGGAGGTAGCATCTGGTCAGAAAAGGCAGGTTTGGGGGTGTTACCTGGAAAGGCATCTCTTCCTCACTCCTCCCTCTGCTTCCTGGTCACTACAACGTGAGCAACTGTTCTCCATCAGACTCATCCGTCACCACTAGTCTGTTTCTGACATGGATGTTGCTATTATGGACTGAATCTCTAAAAACAAGAAGTCACAGGTGATGTAATGCTATACACAGAAAATCCTGAAAACCACACCAAAAGGACTTCTGGATTTCATAACCAAATTTATTTGTATAAATATATATGTATAGCTGCATACAAAGCCAGCACTCAGAATCAATAGAATTCCTACACAAATAACAAACTCACCGAGAGAAAAACTAAGGAAACCATGCTTCTTATAATAACATTGAAAAAATAAAATACCTAGGAATCAATCTAACAAGGAAGTAAAAGACATATGCATTGAAAATTACAGTACTTTGAGAAAGGAGATCAAAGAGGATCTAGCAGAAAATGAAAAGACATTCTTTGTTGCTGGGTAGTGAGAACCCATATGGTACAAATAACCATGCACCCAAAATTGTTGTATTTAATGTGTGCAACATACCATCAAAATACCAATAGCATACTTCACAGAATTAGAGAAAACATTCCTAAAATTCATCTGGAACCAGAAGAAGAGACCTAGAATAGCAAAAACAATCTTAGGCAACAAAGACAAGGCATCACAGTTTCTGACTTGAAATTACGGTATAAAGCTACTGTGATAAAAATAGCATGGTACTGGCAAAGAAAAACAGACTCAAGGTTCAAAAGAATATATTAGAACATGCAGAAAAAACTCCAAACACCCTCAGTCACCTTATGATCCACAAAGGGACCAAACACTTTCACTGGAAGAAAGATAGCCTGTTCATAAAAGAGGGCTTAAAAAAATCTGGCTTTCCACCTGCCAAAGACCAGAAATTAGATCCATATCTCTCACCATGCATGAAATTAAAATTGAGATGGATCAAAGATCTAAATGTATCAAAACAGAAATACTAGATCTGCTGGAAGAGAGAATAAGTAGAACTGTTAAAGTCATAGATGCAGGCAATGATTGTGTGAACAAAGACCTGATTGCACCGGAAATCTTCCAAGAGTCAACAAGTGAGATCTTATCCTATTAAAATCTTTTTCATAACAAAAGAAATTACTAATAGAATGAAAAGACAACCCATAGAGTAGGAAAAAAGTTTTATCTGATTGTCCTTAAACAAAGGACTAATATCTGAAACATATAAAGAATCTTAAAAAGTAGCACTTCCCAATTTAATGCCCCAATCCAAAAATGAACATTTGAGATGAATACACTTTTCTTAAATGAAGAAGTAGAAATGACAAGTAAACATATGAAAAAAACATTCACCATCACTAGTCATTTCAGGAGATGCAAATTAAAGCAATGTGGAGATTCCATCTCACCCCAGAAAGAAGGGCAGTTATGAAGAAACAAACCAATCATAAGTGCTGGTCAGATTTTGTATTTGTATATTCGGAATGGTTGGGATGGATGCACAGCTGCTTTCTCTTGGTTCAGTGAATGGAAAGATTTGTGCTGGTGATGTTTGTGGGTGGGATGTCCTGTCTGCATCTTGTACTGTGGGTGGCCACTGGGAAGACAACAATATGCAGTGTGTTGGTTGCTGAGACTGTCCTGCTCATCAGTTTTGGGACTGTCTCATTGTTATTTGTTTCTCAGTAAATTATTTAAGAGAGAGAGAGAGAAGTGCTGGTCAGGCTGTAGGGAGAAAGAAAGCCTTCTGCACTGTTGGTAGGAGTGTAGACTGGTGCAACCCCTGTGGAAAATAGTTGGGAGATTCCTCAAAAACAAACAAATAAACAAACTAAAACCAAAGGTTCTATTTGACCCAGCTATTTCATTTCTTAGTATCTTCCCAAAAGAATTAAAAACATCATGCCACAGTGGTGTATGTGCACTGTATCTACAGCCTTACAGTTCATCAGAGCTAGATCTTGGAAAGAGCCCAAATGACTACCAACCAAGGAATGAATGAGAATGTATTTCTTATACGATAGAGTACTAGTCAGCAATAATGAATAAACTCGAGACATTTCTAGGTAAATGAGTAGAGTTTTGAGACCATACTCTTGAGCAAAATAAATTGAACACACAGAACATGAATTTCTAAGTATTGCCTTATTTCTCTGAGGTAGGAAACCAAAAGTATAAATAAGGACCAGAATGATGTATGTTACATGTTATGAAATCGGAAAAAAAATGTTCAGTTGGAAGAGGAAATAGGGAAGTGGGAGGAAGGAAGGAAAAAGAAAAAAAAGAGGGAGAAATGGAAACAAAGGAGAGGAATGAGGAGGGGAAAAGGACTGAAGCTGGGATGAGGCATTAGGAAAACACTGAAAGAAGGAACTGAAGCACAGCATGTGCAGGTACAGCATCCCTGTGATGAAAGTGACTGTTATGGATATTTAAAATGGACCAATAGACTTAATTAAAAAGAAAACTAGGTGCCAAAAGAAAACTGTCCTCCTACAAGTTTGTGTGTCAGGTATTTTGTTCTAGCACCACTTCACACACAGCCCAGAGATGTAGGTGCTCTTACCATCATTTCACTGATAAAAAACTTCAGCATGTCTAGTACACTCTGAGCAGGTTACTCAGGGCTGCACATGTATTATGAGGCAGGGCCAAGGCTCAAGCTCCATGGCAGGGCTGCTGGCTTGTGTCACCCGACCTCCCACGAAATGGAACAAACACAAGCGAGCTCTCTGGGTCATGTTATCTCCATCATAAATTCATTGAGGGATTCTCCATCAAGCATGGTTTGTATAGCAACATACTTCACAGTGCCTTGTATCACAGGATTTGATGGCTCTTTGAATAGTGATCATCACTTACTGAGTGTGTAACACACGTTGTATTAAAAGCTTTATCTATCTCATTTAATCTCCCCAACAAAGCCACAAGAGTCATTTCTTTCACAGATAGGGAACTGCGGTTAAGAGAGAATAAATACCCACGGTTAGTCAGGAAACAACTTAAGCCTGCCTCTCTGAGCTGCTGCTTGGCCCTGGACCATCACAGCATATGGCCTCCTGACAGGCTTCCTGTCCCCAAGCAGTGAGCTAATGGAGTTAGCCTGGAGGAGAGAGGAGTCCCTGCGGCCCTGCAGCAGTGGCTGACCCTCTCTTGCATTCCAACCTTTCCCCTCAATTTTTCCATTATTGGGGGCTTATTCATCAATGTTTACAATACATAGTGTAAATATCCTTTACCTTGCTTCCTGGAAAGCATTTAAATCAAAATTAAGATTGCCAACTAATTACACCAAACAGGCAGACACCATCTCTAATATTTGGATAGTGTTAAGAAGGTCTGCAGATTTGGGAGATGATATAGTTGTTACCAGGCAGCCAGTGTATCCTTCCTGATGGATTGTGGATCTGGGAGAGCACAAGTGTTTTGTAACTATGGAAACAAACTGAGTTTGAGAAATCAGAAAGTAACCCTGTAGCATCCAGATTACCCTTCAAAGACGGCAAAGGAAACTGTAACTAACATCACCCCACGCAGGAGAACGGGTTATAAAATACTTGGACCTTTGTCTAAGTATTCTCAAAGCCTCTCTGAGTGCTCAGTAGGACAGTCGGGACCTGACTCCCTCAGAAGATGGGGAGGGCTTGCGCCCACCCACAGAGGGGACAGCCACCAGCCCCTCAGGAAGCAGGAAAGTGAGGGGTTCCTCCTCCTCCCCCAACCCTGTTTCACACTCCCTTTTCTTCCCAGAAGGAATGCACCATTTGAGGACTACATAGGAAAGAATCTGCCATGCCCTGCAGCTCGCCACACCATGCCCTCCCCACTGTGGTGAAGGTGGCCACATCAGCTGCGGACCTGAAGCCCTTAGGCACTTTGTGGGGTCAGACGAAGCCAGGCCGAAGGAACACTCTGTTCCCTCTCACACATGCATCTGCCGGTTGTTCTCAGGCTTCCAGTGAGAGGCGTATTTCCAGTTACTGTCCAGCAGTTTCTGTAGCCCTTCCAGCTGCTGTGTGTCAGAGGGAAGTAGGGCTGGGACCGTATCTGCCTTGTGACTATTTCCAAGAGCAACTGGAAAACAGAGCAGTGGAGACCCACTGCCACACACGTCACGCGAGGGACCCCCAAGCCTGGCTGCTGCATCTGAATTTAGGTGGGTGGGAAGGTGGAGTATGTCATTTTACCTCCTTGTAGCGTTATCAGATGTCCCAACCGTACATCCATAGAGGTAAGGACGCTGACACAACAGGTGCTTTCTTCAGAGAACCATGTCACTGGGTGGCAGGAATAAATTAGCTTGGGCTGGTGGTGCCCAAAGCCACCATGTGTGAGATGAAGGACACTGATACTGTGTGAGAAAATCTCTGCAAGGGTAAAGGGAAGCTGCAGTCTGAGGAGAAGTTGACATGCCCACATTTCCTTCTGGCCCGGGCTGGCCCACAGACCCTCCTCAAGAGTGGTGGCCATGTTGACCTGGGGCTTCTCCTGAGGAGTGCGCAGCAGGAAATCACCCATAATGTGGCAATTACTGTTCATCTGTTGCTATGGTGTTTCTGTAGCCTGTTTGGATCCATGAATGTCTTGATTATTCTCAGTGCCCATTTATAGAACATTCCGTTCATCACACAGTGCGTAGAAAGCTTCTCCAGAGGATGCCTCTCATGACAGATGCAAGCTAGTAGTGGCATTGCCACCTTATAAATGAGCACACGGAGGCAGGGTATTGTTCTAATAACTAGAAGCAAGGACGCTGAAAGAAAAGAACTTGGCAAATAATTCTCAGTCTCATGCACATTTTTTTGAGACATCTTCTTTTGTGTTTATGAGCAGCATTACTGTTATTTGCTTAATTTTGGTGGATTTCTAACTGCAAAACTTGATTTCTTTCCCCATTGTCTGTGGAGTGCTACTGTAAGCACTTCTTTCTCCCAAGCAAAGGACTAATTAAGATTGTCCACACTTTCCATTTACATAGAAAGTAATCAACCTGGGAAGGGTGTGAAGGGAGCCTGCTGAGCAGAACTAATATGAACAGCATTGGTTCAAAAGGCAAAATACCTGTATTTCAGTGCCAAATCATTACTCTATCATCTAAGCCACTTACTGTGGAACAGCCTTCACCTGTGGGACAATGCCTTGGCAAGCAGGTAAAATTCTGAAACTAGGGTCAGTGGCACATATGCAGGCTTGTGTTCAAAGTTGAATGTGATGTGCTCTAGCATAGTTGTCGTGGCCAGGACTAGTCTGGGATTCCCTCCAAAGGTGCTCCTTCTCAGAACTATACTGCATCCATCTCTTCATGTTAGTGGACATCAGTCCTTGTCCATCCATCCACATGTTAGGGCTTTGGACTATCTGTTGGAAGGCCTTGAGTAAGTTCCTATCATGGTTTATTGCAACATGTTCCCATGAAGCTGCTGGGTCATAGACAGAGCCTCGGAAAAGTCACTGGATCACAGGGACAGTGCAGCTGGCTTGCTGTTAGTGGGGCTCATCGGAAGTGGGCATGACTCTGAGGTGGGTGGGTTACTGCTCTCTTTGAGGCTCCTCCTTTTATTTCCTTCCACTTAGGCATGAGCAACTTTTGCTCCACTGTGCCCCTCTATCATTCCACCTTGCCTTCAAGCCAGCAAAATGCACTGAGACCATTATAAACTATGAGCCAAAATAAACCTCTCTTCCATTGATTTGTGGTGTCAGGTGTTTTGTCCCAGCAATGAAGAAAGGGACTTAGACAGGATTCTGTGGAGCAGCATTGCAACACAGTCTGGACACAGAGGATGCCAGGAGGCAGGTGTGAAGGCCTGGCTCCAAGTCCTCAAAAGATGATATTTTATATCAGAAAGGTTTTATATAGGATATTCTGGGAGAAGAGGATATTGCTGTTCTTGTCTAGCAGGAAAATTCAGATGGCTCCACAGCTCCATATGGAGTTACAATACTTTCTTGACCTTGGGCTGACTTACCCGCAGGTTGAAAAGATGGCTACATCTAAAGCACTAGTATCTTTGGAGTCTTGGGATCTACTTCAGTGTCCCGATGAGCCAGGGTGAGACCTCAAGCATGTTCTCTATTTTCTCTCTCTTGTTCCTGCAGAAGGATGGAAGTACCTCTTCCAGGGCTCCCTGAATCTGCTTCATCAAAGGCAGGGCCGGCTTGCTGTCTAGTGGAGCTGCTCTGCAGGAACTGCAGCTACCTCCTGCACACAGCCAGTTGCTGGGTGGGCACATGTAGTCCTCGTTGGCAGTCTTTGCCACAGTAATGGTGAATGAATTGCCCACTGTGGTGACTCCATTGTGGTGACTCCATTGTTCAGCACACCATCTTCCCCTCCCTCTCTGCTCCTCTCCAAACTAATCAACACTAAATCCCTTTTGCTCGTGTCTTAGAAGGCCTCAGTCAGACCTTCCCTGTGCAACCAATGGCCCCCAGCCAGGTGGCTCCCCTCATGCCTTGAGACTTCTGCTCCAGAGAGTTGTGCTTCCTTTCTGAGGTTTCCATTGGCTGGTGGATGGCATTGTGTTTGTCAGCATTCTTGTTTTTATTGTACTGGGGATCAAACTAGGCAGGTGCTTTTTCCACCGAGCTATCTCCCCAGCCCTGGTCAGCATTTTTGATGTAGCCAGAATAAGAATAATTAGACAAGAGTCAAGTCAAGGACTATTAAATGAGATGAAGGCCACAGAACGAGGAGTTAAAAGGCAGCCGGGAACTCCAGAAATGCCAGAAGGTCAAGGAACAGAAAAGAACCTTACTCTCACTTTGCATGAAAAGTGGGGCCAGGACATCAGTGTTGGAGCACAGAATAAGCACTGAATGGATTCAAAGCATCACTTCAAAACAGTCAATGATTTCAAGGTTTATGTGGGAGCATCCCGCAGATCACGTGCAGGCCCAGTGCCTAAGTCCAGGCCATCAAGAGGCAGGGAGAGGTAGGCTGTGCTTGCACTGCAGCTTTGGTAGGGAAGACAGCCCCGCAACCACCAACACCTCACATTCCAGGAATTCTGCCAAACTATGTAGGCTGATAAAACCCCACAGAAATTGGTTCTTTTTTATTTATTTATTTATTTATTTATTTATTGGAAATCAATTCTTTTGACTACTCTATATCTGCACAGATGCTCTCCACCCAATGTCTATTTTTACCAATAACAAAAACAAACACATGCAGTTTAATACAATGCCACCCTCCTCATTCAAGCGGAAATGGTACTCCACTCACCAGCAGGCAATAACCCTAAGTTTCAGTCTCCTGGGGTATCCATCTTCAGTCCTGGAAGTCCACATATCTGTATATATTGTTGCTATTCTGAAGCCTATAGATGGAGTTGTACTTAATTGTACACAAACTATATGGTGAGGGAGAAGGGAGAAGGAAATCAAGGGAGAATGAATTTACCATTGCTTACAGGCTGATGAGAGGAATGCAGTATAGGAGAGCCTGCAGTCTAGAGCTCTGTAGCTGTGCAAGGAGCCAGAGCTTTGTTTGTGACCTCGTCAGACTGTCATGTTTATTTTGCTTTCAGCCACCTTGTCAAATGCTCTGAGCCCTTGTACACAAGAGCTTCTCAAATATTAGTTCTTGAGAAATCTGAAGATGAGAGCCTCTTGGTCTTGTCTGTGTAAAATTGCATTAGGGTTCCCCAGAGAAAGAGCACTAGTAGGAAGCGATGTGGTGTGTGTGTGTGTGTGTGTGTGTGTGTGTGTGTGTGTGTGTGCATAAGAAAGTGAGTAGACGGGCAGACAGGTTGATTTCAAGGACTTGCCCACATGGCTGTGGAGGTGGGCAAGACCAAGGTGTGCAGGGTGGGCTGGCACACTGGAGAATCAGGGAAGAGTCAGTGTTGTCACTTAAGTCTGAAGGCAGCCTGTTGAAGAATTGGACCTCCTTTCTCTTCCTCTGTGTGTATACATCTATTTTATATATTTATACAGAAACATGTGTCGAAAATTAGTCATTAGATAAATGTTTACATTTTCATATATTTATAAATTTATATCATAAATTTATTGTTTTATAATATTATAAATTTATATATTTTTAGATATATAATCATCACTTTCTAGTGATTAGATAAACTATTGGCTCCTAGGTGAATCAGTGTAGATCATTTCCCAGGCTAAATTCTCCTAGGCTCAGAGGATGGTACTATGTGCTTCCTGAAGTTGTGCCAGTGGGGGGATTTTTTTCTTCTTAGTTGTCCCTGAAGTCCTCTGGGTCCCTAGTAGGGCTATCACACCATGGAGAACCCATCTGTCTGCTCCCAGAACAAAAACATTTGTAAACTTGAATTGTTTTCCTCCTCAGGCATCAGGTGATAGAGAAGAAAAGTCTCCACACACCTTGGGTATTTCAGTAATGGCTACAGTATGGGAAGCATACAACATGTGTACACCCCATAGCTCTTCATCATTTAGTAATTCTTCATCATTATACTAGATGATGAAGAGCTACTGGCCACATCAAATTTCACAACTAAGTAGATCAGATTGCTTACAGCTCATAAGGGGCAGCTTTGACATGTGGTCATCTGCTACCCTGTCTCTACCACAGTCAAAGCAAGCCAAAAGCTTTTCTCTTTTTTAAATTTCCTTATAGGCTGAAATTAGTAAAAAGCTCAACGTATCTTGGGGAATTCTAATAGTGAGATACTTCCATTCCTGCTAGTTGAAATCCAGTGATTGCTTCTGGTGCTTATTTCTTGCCAAAGAAAAAACCTTTCTCAAGTCAATAGCTTCATGATGAGGAGACCAGATCTCAAGATCTCCTGGTTGATTGCATGGTATTCTGTGGGCATTCCCTGGGATCAACTTTGCACCAGCCTAGCGGGGAAAGTTAACAGAGAGGTTATGAATCACAAGGCACGCACTCTTCACCTCTCTGTTGGTGTTCCATGCTGTGATCCCCACGCACACAGGGTCATTTTTTATTTTCCACTTGGAAATGCAGGAATCCCAAGATTTCCATCTCATCCCACCTTTTATCTGTGGGTCTTAGAGCCAATGTGGGGATCCTGACAGAAACCTAAATATTTCTATGTCAATTTAGGAATCAAGGAAATAACACTCTTTCATTTTCAGAGCCCACTCCTGAAAACTCAGGTGGGTCTGGCTCACTGTTATTTATCATCTGCTCTACACAAGACCCTTTTGGGATTAGTGATCTGCAAACGCCCTCAATTAAAATGTTATCTCAGAGCTCAAACCCAGTGTTGATTGGTTTCAGGAAGAATTGGAAAATCCCCTTTTCCTGTCCATTTTCAGTGGGGAAGTCCAGGAAGAGGAGAATGCAATGTTTGTGCCAGCAATAATATGCAAAGGAGCACACGCTTCTCTCTTTTCTCAAGACACTTAGGCCTGTGTCCTCATCCAGGTCTAGAAATTTGTGAGGGGCTATGTCTCAGCCCTCTAAAGCAAACCAGACCATGCTGGGCTTCCTGCCTACTTTCACAGAGAAGAAGGAATTTATTTGGAAACAGATGCAGGCATCCAGCTCGAGCACTCATCCTGCTGGCCTGCCCTGCTGACTCCAGCTCTCCCAGCCTCCGGCGTACGAGCCAATCCCTTAAGATCACTTTTTCTCTCTCCTTTTGATTCCACTTTCATAGATGTCCTCTCTCAATCTAAGCCTTGAGACGAGATGCACAGGGTCCTTTGTTTAGTGTCCAGTGCCAGCAAGAAAAACAAACTAACTCCACCTTTGAATATGTGATACCCTTTGTACAGTTCTGTGGCAACGACTGTGGAGATTGCCAAGTTTTATCCTCATGAACAATTCATGACAAATAACCATAAATCCTAGTTGTTATTTAGTGATAACTCACATGCCGTAAAATCAACCTTTTGTGTATCATTCGGTGACCTTTAGTCTACTCATAAAATCATAAAGCCATCATCACTATTTAATTTCAAAATATTTTTACCAATTCACAAGGAAACATACTAACAGTAACTTCGATTCCTCCTCCCCTGCCCCCACATTAGGAATCAAGAATCTACTTTTTGTCTCTAGAGAGTTGTCTTTTCTATTTCACATAAATGGAATTCACCATTGTTTAAGTTTGTGACTGTCTTCTTTCATTTTATGTTTCATAGAATCACCACTATTGTATAGTGGATTATTACTTCCTTTTACCACAGGTTTTAGCCATTTCTGTATACTACAAGTTATTTACTAGTAAGTGAACTTTTGGGATGTTTTCACTTTTGACATTATGAATTCCATGAGGAGCATATATTTTTAGCTGGACATTTCTTATTTCCCTTAGAGGTACAGAAGTTATACAGTAACTCTGTGTTTAACTTTTTGTTAAAAGATTTTTTTTTTTTTTTTGGTGGAACTGGGGATCGAACTCAGGCCCTTCAGCTTGCCAGGGAAGCACATATTCCAGAAGCCATCTCCCCGGCCCAGTATGTTTAACTTTTTGAAGAAACTTCTTCCAGCATGGCTGTGACTGAGTGTTATATTCCATCAGCAGTGACCGAGGTTTCTAATTTCTCCACCCCTTCATCAATATATACTATCTCATGACTTTTAATTCTAGCCATTTGGGGGCATGTGAAGGAGCATTTTACCGGGCTTTTGAGTTCCATCTCCTAAGTTATACTGATGTGGGCCAATTTTCTGGGATTTACTGACATTTTATAATGTAAGATATATTTCTTTGGAAAAATATCTATCCAATCTTTTTCCATTCTTAACTGATCTGTCCTTGTTTGGCTTTAAGTATTCTTTATATACATAGTCTAGATACTAGGAATTTATCAGATATGTGATTTGTATATATTTTCCCCAATTCTGTGAATTTTCTTTTTCATTTTGGGGCAGTATGGTTTAAATCATAAAAATTTTTAACTCTGATCAAGTTCAAATTATCAGTCTTTTTCTTTGGTGGCTTATACTTAGGTGTCATCTCAGAAATAATTATCTGATCTTATCAAGAGTAACATATTTCAGGGCCGGGCGTGGTGGCACATACCTGTAATCCCAGCACTCGGGAGGCAGAGGAAGGAGGATTGTTGTGAGTTCGAGACCAGCTTGAGCTACAAAGTAAGCCAAGTTCAGGCCAGCCTGAACTGCATAGTGAGACCCTGTCTCAAAAAAAAAAAAAAAAAAAAAGTAACATATTTCAAAAAGTTTATGGTTTTAGCTCTTGCCTTTTAGATCTTTGATGCGCTTAAAACAATTTTTGTGTATTGTATGAGAAAGGTATCAAAATTCATTGTTTTATATGTGGATGTCCAGATATCCCACCATCATTTAGTGAAAATGGTATTCTCATCTCATTGAACTGCTATGGTACATTTATTAAAAGAGTAGTTGGCTCTAGATGTATGAATTTTTTCTGGAATTCAAAATCTATTTTGTTGATCTATGTCTATCATTATTGTGGTATTATTATTACAACTTTGAAACCATAAAGTATAATTTCTCCAGTTTCCTTTTGGCTCCAATTTTGTTTGGTTCAGGGTCCCCTTGACTTCTATATGAATTTAAGATTAGCATTTTAATTTCTCAAAAACTAACCAACTAAATTTTTATATGTTGCATGTATGAATCCCTACATTATATCTCATGAAGAAAAAAGGGAAAAAATTGTAAGGATTACACTGAATCTTTATATGACATCTAGATATATTGATGGCTTAGTTACTCTTCTCTCGTTGCTGGGACAAACACCTGACACTCAAAATGAGGGAAGGAAAGGTTTATTTAGCTCACAGTTACTGGAGGTTTCATAGTTCAAAATAGCCTGAATTATATAGCAAGACCTTGGAGCCTTATTTGTTCAGGCAAGAGGGTCAGTGCCTCTGTCTTCTCTAAACATCTCTTTTCTGCCCAAAGTGGCTTCAATCACAGACACCGCCACCCCCACGCTACAGGGTCTAGAGAGGCTGGGGCACTGCCGTGTCCAGGATGACAGACTCCATACCTCTAAGAGAGGCCGCAGACCCTGGGGGTGGGATGCAGAGCGCATGATGCCAGTTTAACAATTAGGGCCTCTCTGGCCCCGCCTCTTGAGCCCCCTCCTGGTCCTCTGGCCCCGCCCTTCGATCTAATCGCTGCTCCTAGAGCAGCCTGCCCCTGACTTACTTGAGGCTTGTTTGGTGGGGGAACAACTAGACACAAACCATAACAATCGCCATAGTTAACTTTCCTATCTTCCAGGCCATGGATTTTCATTTTTTTTCCCTTCTTCCAGGCCATGAACACATTGATTTTTCATTTATTTAGGTTTTATTTAATTTTCTTTAACAATATTTTATGGTGTTCAGTATACAAATTTGAGCTTATTTGCTAAATTTATCATTAAACTTTTTTGAGATCACTATAGATGGATTATTTGCTTAGTTTCATTTTTTGATTGTTCATTGTTGGAATATAGAGATACAGCTGAGCTTTGTATAATGGTCTTATGTTCTGCAACCTTGTTTGTTTATTAGCTCTTATAGTTAAAAATATTTTTTGATGAAATCATAGAGTTTTTTATACCTGAAATGATTTATTCTGCATTCAAATATTGCAATCTTCAAGTATTTTATTTCTCTTTCTTCATTGTATTGCCTATAGTTTCTAGTATCATGTTGACAGATTTAATTAATTACGTGTGTGTGTGTGTGTTTCTGTGTGTGTGTGTGTGTGTTGCTGAGAACAAGACCCAGAGCCTTGCACATGCGAGACAAGTGCTACTACTCGGCCACGAGCCACACTCAACCCAAGCTTATACTCTTCACCCTATACTAGAAAAAGTTTTTACTAGTAAATACAGTATCAATTGTGGGATATTTTAAAAGACATTTATGAAGTTAAGAATGCCCCCTTCTATCCTGCTTTGTTGGGTATCTCTAATTACAAAACTACATTCCTTTTGTTAAGGAACAAAAAGATGTACATCACTTTTGCATGCATTGAGATGGCCTCCATTCTATTAATATGAGGCTTTATGTTGCTTGAATTTCTTAAATTGATCCATCAGTGAATTTCTGGGATGAATCTCACTTGGTCGTGGTATATAATTTTTTGATAGGCTTTTGGATCAGTTTGTCATCATTTCCCTGAAACTTTTTGTATCTATGTTCAAAAGAAATAGATGAAAAATTCTGCATGCCATGCTGGCTCTGAAAGCCAGCGTGGTGAGGCACACTGATTATTCTAGCACTGGGGAGGCTGAGACAGGAGGATCACCATGAATCTGAGTTACATAGTGAGGCCCAGTATCGAAGGGGGAGGGGAGAGAGAGAGAAAGAGAGAGAGAGAGAGAGAGAGAGAGGGAGGGAGACAGAGAGTGGTCTGTAGTTGTCTTGTGATACCTCTGGCTGGCTTTGATATCAGGGTAATGGTAGCCTCGTAGGATGAGGCATGCATGAAATGTTTCTCTCCTATGTTTTAGAAGAGATTGTGTAGAACTGTCTTAGTCCTTATGTAAGTGTTTGGCTGACTTCATCCGGAGAGCATCAGTTCTGCACTTTGATTAGGAGGCTTTTGATGGTTGATTTGCTCTACTCAACTGAATCTTACTAAGAGTCTCAATACCTGATTTTTTTCCTTGACTCAGTTTTGGTATTTTATGTGTTTCTAGGAATTTGTCCATTCTATCTAGGCTAATATGTGCATACAATTATTAATAGCTTTCTGTAATAATCCTTTTGTCATATAAGGTTCATAGTAATGTCTGCTTTCACTCCTGATTTTAGTTTAATCTTTGCACTTTTCTCTTGGTCAGTGCAAAAAAAAGTTTGTCAGCTCTGTTGATTTTTTATTTTTTATTTATTTTTTTATTTTTTTTGTGGTACCAGGGATTGAATTCAGGACCCTGTGCTTGCCAGGCAAGCACTTATTCTACTGAGCCATCTCCCGGGCTTGATGTTTTTTTGAACAAGCAAACTTTTTTTTTTTTTTTTTGTCTTTTTGAGACAGGGTCTCACTATGCAGTTCAGGCTGGCCTTAAGCTCACTTTGTAGCTCAGGCTGGTTTCAAACTCACAACAATCCTCCTGCCTCAGCCTCCCGAGTGCTGGGATTACAGGCATGCGCCACCACACCCGGCTTGAACAAGCAAACTTTTGTTTCATTGATTTTCTGTATCATTTTTCTACTGCCTGTTTTTATGACTACTCTAATCTTCATTATTGACTTTCTTCTTCTTGCTTTGTGGTTCAGTGTCCCATTTTTTTTCTAGTTCCTTAAGGTAACAACTATATAAATTTTCCTCTAAGAACTATTTTCCATAGTTTTGGTATTTTGTATGTTTGTTTTCATCTATCTCAAAGTGTTTTCACATTTCCTTTATGATTTGTTCTTTGACTTAATCATAGTTTAGTGTGTGTTGTTTATGAATATTTGTGAATTTTACATTGGTCTTCCGATACTGATCTCTGGTTTTATTGTATCAGACTGAGAAAGATACTTTGTGTATTAATTAATTTATTATTTTAGCAGAACCAAGGATTGAACTCAGGCCCTTGAGCTTGCCAGGCAAGCACTTATCCTACTGAGCTATTTCCCCTGCCCTATGTGTATTCATTCATTGAGACATGTTTTATATCATACTAATTTATATTGGAGGACATTCCATGAGCAAATGAGAAGAATGTACTCCACTGTTGCTCACTAGAATATTTTGTACATTCTATTAGATTTATTTGGTTTATAATCTTTTCCAAATCTTTTATTTCATTATTGATCTTTTTTTCTAATTGTTCTGTCCATTAATGAATACAGTGTATTAAAATCTTTAGACATTATCAATCTGTCTTATTTTTCCCTTCAGTTTCATTAATTATAGTTTCATGTGTTTTGGGGTCTATTTAAGTGCCTACCCAGTGTAACTGCTATTTCTTCTCCTTATTTTTCTTCTTTCTCTTTCTCCTTCTCTAATTTGTTCTTCTTGCGGTACTTGGAATTGAACCCAGAGAACACTTAAATACAACCATGGCTCTCTTTAACATTTTTGCTTTGAAGTAGTTTGCTTTGAGGTGATCGTCTTGCTTCAGCCTCCTGAGTATCTGGGATTATAGGCACCACGTCAGACTTCGTTACAACTTCCTAACGGACTTAATGCTTTATTATTGTAAATACTCTTCTTTATATCTAATCATAACTTTTTTGTCTTAAAGTCTGCTTACTTTTACTAATACTAGCACAGACCCCCAGCGGTTTTACAGTAGCAACTGCTTACAAGGGATGTTTTTTCCATCCTTTCACTTTCCACCTATTTGTGCCCTTGAATATAACTGAGTCTTTGTAGACTGCAAACACTTGGAACACGTGTGCTTTTTAAAAATTCATTCTATAAATTTCAGCCTTTTCATATTCATTCATATTTAGAGTAATTACTAATAAAGAGTGAGTTGTCGTTTTGCTATTAGTCTCTATACATGTATTATTTTCATTCCTGAATTCTTCCATTCTTGTTTGTTAAGCAGACATTTTCTATTGTACCGTTTAGTTCTTTGTTTCTTTTCCTCTTTGGTTTTAGTTACTTTCTCTGTTTTGGCTCTGAAAATTGAAATCAGCATTCTAATTTATAAAACCCTAGTTTGGATTCATAACTTCATTTCAGTTGAATACAAATATGTTTTTAGACCCATGTCTATCATTGTGCACTAAACCTAATTCAAAATGGATCAGAGATATAAATTTTAAAATAGAAATATTAAATGTACTAGGGGAGAAAGTAGGTAAAAATCTTGAAGACATAGGGGTGAGCAGAGAGTTCATGAGCAAAAATCAAACTGTGTGGGAAATACTTCAAAGAATCAACCATTGAGATCTCATATTATTATTATTTTAATTTTTTTAAATGTATTTTAGTACAGGGTCTACAGGTTCTCATTACACACATCAGATTCATAGTGGTCCTCCTGGTTTCAGCCACACTGGGGTTACAGGCCCATGCCATCAATCCTGGTATGGATCGCTTTCACAGAGTGCCCCTGGGGCATAGCCAGCATGGCATGTGCAGCCAAGGAACTGAACCCCGGTTCCTGCGCTGGTTGAAGCAGACACTTTAGTCCACTGAGCTATCTGGCTGGGCCTGAGAGCTCAGATTATTGAAAAGTTTTTGCATATAAAAAGAAATCACCAACAGAGTAAAAAGAAAACATGAATTGGGAAAAAATTTTAACTGTCTCTCAAAGGACTTCTATCTAGAACATATAAAGAAATTTAAAAAATTAGGCCCCCACATTCAAAGACCTAAATAAAAATTGGGCGCCTGAGATGAATACACACTTCTCAGATGAAAAAATACAAATGGCAAATAAATATATTAAAAAATGGTCAACATCATTGGTCATTTGCGAAATGCTAACTGAAACAACATTGAGATCCCATCTCACTCCAGCAAGAATAGTTATCATAAAGAAGTCAGCCAGTAACTAATACTTGAGGGACTGTGGAGAAAAAGGAACCCTTCTCCACTATTGCTAGGAGTGTACACTGGCACAACCCTTATCAAAATCAGTGTGGAGTTTCCTTAAAAAAAAAAGAAAACAGAGCCGACATTGCCGTTTTCCTAGCGATTCGGTCCGACACATGACCCCTCTCGCGACATAATGGTGGCCTACTGGCGACAGGCTGGACTCAGCTGCATTCGCTACTCCCAGATCTGTGTGAAGGCAGTGAGGGATGCCCTGAAGACGGAATTCAGAGCAAATGCAGAGAAGACTGTTGTAGCAGCATCGAAATTGTGAAAATGAAAAGAGAATAACCAGCCCTGACTAGAGCTTGAAATGCCACCTTTGCACCCTGAAGATGTGTGGGCAGGTCATAATCAATGTCACTTTGTGAGGGGAAAAAGTCCCTATCTTATTCATAAATTAATGATACCAATAAACTGATGCATGGTTCACCATAAAAAATAAAAAACAAAAAAACTAGGATTAGAAGTCCCACTCAACCCAGCTATTTTCCTTCTAGATATTTTTTCCAGAACTGAAAACATCATACCACAGTGATATATGAGCACCCACATTTATAGCAGTGCAATTTGTCGCAGCTAAATTTTGGAAACAACTCAAATGCCTTTTATCTGAGAAATGGATTTAAAAAGATGTGGTGTTTTTGTACAATGGAGTATTACTCAGCTGTAAAAAAAGGTAAACTTGGGGATTTTATAGGTAAATGGATTCAACTAAAGACCATAGTCATAAGCATAATAAATCAGACCCCCACGTATAAATAAATCATATTGTTTCAGTGTAAGAACCTAAAGGGTACATAAAATCCAAAGGGCAGAATAGATCATGTGAAAGAGCAGCTCAAAGGGAAGAAATAATTGGGATGAGTGAAAGGGGAAAGGAAAAGAAAGAAGGAATAAAAAAATTATAAATATTGAAAGGAACTATGAATGCTTGAATATTTCATCTTCTTTTTTATTTTTTAACCAGTTTTACATGCTTATGTATGGTAATCTGAACAACTAGTTTGAAGACAACAATATGTAATACACCAACCATTGTTCAATTCCTTTCATTTTGTTTAGTGAAATTTTGCATCATTTCCAATTTTTTTATTGTTTAAAAGATTTTAGAAATTACTAGCAAAATGTTTTTATAGTTCTTTTCTCATACACTTCATTGTCACAAATTGTTCTAATACTCTATACATCAACCTAGATTTATAAATATTACTTTTCACAGTTTAAGTCAGGTAGAAAAAAGAATGAGGTACAAACAAAAGTACAGTAATGCTATCACATACAATTACCTGTCCCAGTGTTCTTCTGTTTGTCATGTAGAATCACACTGTTATCTAATGTCCCATCATTTCACCCTGTAGGATTTCCTTTCATTGAAAACAGAGCTGTGCTGCGGTCTGAATGTATCCCTAATGCTCATTTATTGGAAGCACACCCCCAGGGTTGCAGTGTTGGGAGGTGGGGCCTGATGAGAGATGCGGTAGGCATGAAGGCTTTCCTTTATGGGTGGATTCTCCGGGTCAGTTACCATGACAGAGGATTTGTTGTAAAATCAGGTTTGGTTGCCTCTTGTCTCTGTCTCATGCACTCTCTTGCTTTTCGATCATCCATAGTGGAATGGCAGCTTCAGCCTTTGCCAATTGCTAAGATGATTCTTGTAGATGCCACAGCTTCCAGGACCGTGAGCCAAATAGGCCTCGTCCCCAAGTTCCTCTCTGTCTGCTTCAAGGTCCTCTCTGTCTCTATCCCTTGAAAGCTTCATTATGATGGGTTTGAGTGTTGGATCTCTGAACTTATGCAACTTGAACTTTTTGGATGTGTCTCAATAGATTTGGAAAGATTTTGTCACTATTTATTGTAATATTTTTCCACATCTTTTTCTCTCTCTTATCTTTCTTGAACTCCTACTAAACAAACTAACAGATGTGCTTAAAGAGGTTGTACAGGTCTCTGAAGCTCTGTAATTTTTTAATTCCTTTTTCTTTCTTTTCCTCAGATTATATAATCCACAGTTGGCTTCTTTTGTTTTTAAAGTCTGTGGTTGGGCCCTTTTTGTGTGAATTGTTTCTTATCCCTTACCATACCTTTCAATTACATAATTTTGTATTTAATTCTGTTTATTAGTTCTATCTAATTTTCATATTCTCAGTTTATTGAGACATCATTGTCAAATCTTCCTCAGTTTTTCAGATGTGACTTTCTTTAGTTCTTTGGGTTCCATGTCTTGGGGAGCCTGATTTGTTGCTGCTTCCCACTCCACCACTCTCCTGAAGTCTTTTATTTCTTTGAAAATATAGAAACCAGGTGAGCTGTGTTTGTTTGTTTTTATTTTTGTTACCAGGAAACAAACTCAGGGCCTTAGGCTTGCTAGGCAGATGCACTAGTGATATTGGAGGACCCAAACCAGCTTTAAGTTCAGTTCGGGGGCTTCCTCAGGGACAGCTTTTCTTTGTTCAAGGGCCATACATTATTTCTTTGCTTGTCTCGTAATTTGTTTGTCTAAAACTGAGGTTTGAAAGAATACAATGTGCTAACTCTGGAAATAAAAACAAGTATTCCTCCTCCTGAGTGTTTAGCATTACTATTCATTGCATGTGTGATTGTGTGTTTAGTGAGTTTTCCAAGCAAACATTACAAAATCTGTATTCTTTTTCATGTACAGTCAATGACTTCTCTCCTCGGCTCATTCAGAGGTCAGGCAGCAGTAGGACAGAGCTTACTGTGACTCCCCACCACCAAGAGGTCTCCCCACTTTTGCCAGAGGATTCTGGGCAGTTTGGTGACACCCCTTAGACACAGTCAGGCGGGGAACACCCACTCCCGACATTCACTTCCTGCCTGCACACAGCCGCGAGATCACCTGGAGAGGTGTGCTTGGGGTCTTCTCTGTTTTGAGCATGCGCCCAGTCCTGCCCACAAACATGGCCCTATTCATACTCACAGCCTTCAGTATTCCCAGCAGCCTCTCAGAGCTTTTCAAGTCTATGAACTCCTCAGTCTTTTCTAAGTTCTTGGTTAAGCCATTATTTCCCCCACCTGCTTTTTAGTGTTTGAGGCAACACAGTTACCCGTAAGTATTTTCAGAAATACCCACTTTTACACCAGTCAAGTTTTGAGTAAGGCCGAACAAAGGCTTTCTTCCAAGTTGGGCCTTCGAAGGAGCCACCAGCCAAGCCAAACAGGGACAGGGGAGGAAAAAGCACAAGCCCCATGCTGCCTGCCCCAGTGGTTTCTAGGCTCCTGATTTTCACCGTGGATACCAGCTGTTAGATTTGGGGATTGTCGTCTACTTGGGGAGGCACAAATGCAACTGGGGCAAGTTAATGTTCCCCAAGGGGTTGTTCTGATCAGGACTCAGCTGTGCTCTGTGAGTAAATGGTCTCTGATCACTTCAAGTCTTTAGTTAATCTTCAGGTTATTTGGAAAAATTAGCTACAACATTTTAAGGGGTTTGCTCACCTCGCTGATTTTATGTTTGACAGAATTCTTGATGTCTGTACTCCACCATTTTAATTTACGTTCCTAAAAGAAAAAAAATTACATTCTTCACAAGTCTTAGTTTAATAGTAGCTCTGCCACTTTGTACTAAGGGTTGCCAGCCTTCTGCCCTTGAGCATGTCTGGGGCTGCAGTGTTCTCTGCTACTGGTACAATATATAACGATAAATCCTATGCCCTATACTTGTTCACGAATGTGTACTCATTATCCTTCTCGAATATAAGCAACAAAAATTGGTTCTGGAAATATTAAACAAAGACACGGAGATGTCAAAAAAATAAAAGGATTCTGGGCTTTCTGGGCCAGAAGAGATCTGCTTATAGGATAGACAGCAGCCAAGGCTATTCTGGATGCTTCCTACTCTTCAGTTTTTAGTCCTGGGAGATTGTCCTGCAGCTGAGTCCAATGCTCATGTCTAAATTCATGTTGTCTTTTTGATCAGAGTAGTAGGGAATAGGTGTCATCATCAAATGATAGTATTCATTATATGTTTAAATAATATTCACTAGAATAAATCAGGGTAGTAGTTTATATGTCTGTTCCCTTCCTTCAGACTATACAATCTTTAAAAGCAAAAATTATTCTATATCCAATATTTTTGTCTGCAGTTCTCTCTGTAAAAGATATTTTTCTTTAAGTGAAGGGACTATGCCTTTTATTTATGTATTTCTAGCACTTGGAAAAGTTCCACATGAAACAAAAATGTTTTGGGAAAAAAAGAAAATAGTAACACAGAAATCTGTACAGACTAGCAAAGTGAATCTTCAAAATCATTTACTGAGATTCATAGAAAAATAAATGGCAGAGTTGCAACTTGAGTTTAGCTCTCTAGGATAGTTGGGCCCTACTATGTCAACTTGAGTGGCTTGGGAGGCATCTAGGGGGTTGATGGAGCACACCACTGGCTGTGTCTGGGTAGGTCCTAGAGTCCTGGCCGTGGGTGCTGTCTAGGTCTCCTGTCCTTTCTTATCCAACACTTATCTGCTCTCCTTCCTGGCCACATCGAGCTAAACACCCTTTTCCACCACACTCTTCCACCATGAGATCTCTGCCTCCAAGCCAGATGACTATGGACCAAATCCCCTGAAACTAAAAGCCAAATTACATCTTTCATCCTTTAAATTGTGGGTTCTGAGGCTAATTTTAACTTCTCAGTTTAAAATTGTATCATGTCTCAAAAATGAGAACTGACTAATCCAGAAAATTGGTACCAGTGAAGTGGGATTGTTGTTGTGACTGTACCTGACCATGTTTTAAAAGTTTATGGAATTTGTTTGTAGGAGTTTGAAAGGTTTTCGAGGGCCAGCATGATAATGGACTAAGTGCCCGCTTAGGCAAGCATGGGGACCAGGGTTTGATCTTCCAGCACCACATGCTGCACTGGCCTCGCTCTTGGTGCACGGAGCCAGCCAATGAATCCAGTCATGGTGGCACATACCTGTAATCCCAGCTCTGGAAGGGCTAAAAACAGGAGGATCACCAGGAGGATCACTAGGAGTGCAAGCTGTGTAGTGAGACCCTGAACCAAACACATACAAAAGAAAGAGAGAGAGAGAGAGAGAGAGAGAGAGAGAGAGAGAGAGAGAGAGAGAGGTTTGGAGATATGGACTAGAGCTGCAACTGAATACTATCAGCAAAATCTAACAGGTGATTCTAGTTGGATCTCAGAAAGCCAAAATGCTATAGGAAAACAGATAATATGGGCCAGATTTCACTTAGAAACAAGCCCTCCGGTGGCAGTTGGACTAGAGGTCATGTATGTTATGCTCTGCTGAAAGTTTGTCTACATTTTGCCTATATCTTGACACTTTGCAGGAAATTGATTATTAAGTATGTCATATTAATTGATCTGGTAGGAAATTCAAAGGCAGCTCAACATACATGTTATGGTATGGATACAGCTGGCTGCTTTAGCCAGAATTATAGTGAGAATTTGAGGCAAAAAAAAATACCAAAGAAACTTTGAGAACTAAAATTTTGGTCTAAAAGAGAACATGCAAACTTAGAACCAAATGACACATGGATGCTGAAGAGATTAGTGCCATTAAGAAGAAACCAAGTACTTTGTACAGGGCCAACGAAAAAGGAAATGTGTGTTGATGGCATTTCAGGAATCAGAAAGACCCCACCCATCAAAACTCAAGAGTACAAGAATAGAAACATTTTGCTAGAGAACAGAGTCCCTAGAATACCCACTCAAGAAAGGCTTCCTAGAAAATTGGTCTCCCCAGAGTTCATTTCAACATAACTAACCATCCAGGTACTTAGAAGCTGCTGCAGTTATAGTCCAAGGGGGCCTGACTACTGCTTCCACTGACAGCAGACTTTGGTGTTGTCTGAATGGCAATAGTTTTACAGGCATGCACAGTGCAAGCATTGTGAGGTCACGAAGGCTTCCACTTAGATTTCAAAGGAAGGCTTGAAAGTCCAGGTAAAGAGTCCCTTATAGGACAGTGTGTGAATATATGGGAATGAAGCTAATGGTGCAGTGCCAACCTCAGAAAGTGAGACATAAGGAACATGGAATTTCAGCTGAGGAAAGCTTCAAGCCATGAGTGGAGCCAGTCCAAGACAGAGATCATGTGAATATAACTAGAAGTGATAGGGCTTCCCAAACCTTTTGGGAACTTTCCTGTTGTACACTGCCAGCTATGGAGCTCCAGATGCCAGCTATGGAGCTATGGGACTTAATGTTTGCCTTACTGGGTTTCAGTCTTATTTTGGTCCAATTCTTTTCTATCTCTCTATTCCTTTCTTTTGGAATGGGAATGTTTACTCTATCCTCCTTGTTTTGGGATTATGCAACATATTTTCTTCTTTTTTTTTTTTTTTTTTTTTTCTTTAGTATTGGTAGAGAGCATTGGTAGAGAGTTGGGCTTAGATTTTCGAGAAAGGCTTCTGGAGAAGGGATTGTTGTGCTTCTGGTTACACAATAAGATAGCTATATCAAGGTAGGAAGAATTATGACCTTGTGTTCATTTAGAGATTAAGCAAGGTTCAAGAAGATGAGTCTGGGTATCAAGGAGACAAGTGGTGGGAGGGACAATCTTGAACAGGTCAACTTGACTGGCTCATGAGCTGCTTGGGGGCTTGATAGAACACTCTTCTTGGGTATGCCTACTGGGTCACAGAGGTAAGATCTTGGGTACTATATTTGATCACTAGCTCCTGCTTTTTGATACTATTCCTCTGATTTGATATGCAGCCACCATGAACTGAGCATCTTTTCTCTGTCACTCTTTTTCACATGATGTGTCTGATTCTGAGCCAGCTAATTATCAACCAAATCCTCTGCAACTATCAGCCAAACTAACCTTCTTCTCTAAATCATGCGCCTCAGTGAGAAAACTAACTAATATAGTTCCCAGACTCCAAGCCTCACATTTCTCGACATTCTTATACATAAAATGAATGAGAGTAAGGACTGGTTGTTAGAGTCTGCATGAGTTTTCTAAGACTATGTAACAAATGATAAAGTGGTAGTCTAAAACAATAGACAACCATCCAGCAGAAAAGTATAAAAGTATAAAAATGAAGTATACATCGTGAGCCCATAATATTAAGCTGAGCTGTAAATGGATATGGTCGACAATTTCTTTGAATAACTCCCTATGGTTGCAGAATGCTGGACTGTGTTGGATTGTGGTGTCGAGTTCAAGCACCTAAAGTACTTGAATGTCAATGGAGTCCCCATTTTTGACAGGTGTAGACACAGGAAGGGTTGTAGAAAGAAAAAATCATCCTGTGTGTGTATAGACAGTACAGTTGAGATAGATAACA
>PVKA01001773.1:38915-116734 GCA_004027165.1 Ctenomys sociabilis
TAATTATTGAATTTTTGATATAATTCAGCTATAAAAAAACCTGTAAATATAATATCATGTATGCACCTTGTACAATACCAAAACGTTATGAAAACAGTTTGCAATGTATTAATTCATCGACTCTGTATGGTTAAGGTGTTTTGAAACTGTCTGATTGACATTTGTATTTTAATAAAATAAAAATAAATGGAAAAAAAAGTAAACAGGCAGGATTTTTTTTTATGTAGAATATCCAATAAATGCATATGTGTTCTTTAAATAAATAAATAAATAAATAATAAATAAAAATAAATAAAACAATAGACAAGGCTAGGGAGATAGCTGGTCAGTCTAAGTACTTGACTGGCAGGCACAAGAACCTTGGTTCAGTCCTGGTACAGCATACCACACCAGCCCTGGATCCCTGGGAGCACCATGCTAACCACTGAGACTGGGTGTGGCTATAATCCCAGCTCTGGGGAAGCTAAAAACAAGAGGGCCACTACAAGTTGGAGATGCATAATGAGATCCTGTACCAAATCATTCAATCAATCAATCGATCAGTCAATCAGTCAATCAATCAACATGTATTCTCTTACAGTTCTACAGGACATAAGTCAGAAATCCATGTATCAGAAGACTTTTCCTGCAATCAACTGAGAAGAATGTCTCCTGGCCTCTGGCAACACAAACAGCCTTCGCCATTCACTGGCCCACCGGTCATGTGCATTTCTCCCTAAGAGTCCACATGCCTCTCCTCTCTTCTTATAAGGATGTTAAACACTGGAAGCAGAGTTTACCCTAGCTGAGTATGATCTCATCTTTACTTATTACATCTTGAAAGATCCTACTTCCAGATTATAAGCTTTCTGCATGGACATAAACTGTGGGAGAGTCAATCAATATGGTGTCATTCAGACCTGACCTGGACTCCTGACCCTATTCTAGATGTACGATATCATAATCCTCGTTGCCTTTACAGTAGTGATATCTAATTAGGATGACAATGCATTCCTGTCTACCCCAGATAGTCCTTGCTGCCTCAACATTATTTTTATGTTGTTCTCATGACAATAAATTGCACAGTCACTCTACAATGTATGGGAATACCCTAATGTCCAGCAACCTGGGAATTAAGCAGCAATAACAGGAGTGCAAGCAGCAACAGTCAGTGCGTGGGCCTCATATTTAGGAGAAACTAGGAGGAAGCCTTAGCCCACAGACAACTATGGTCCTAACCCAAAAGGACCCTCAGAGTGAAGTGTGGGGATGAAGGTAGATCAGTTGCTGGCAGACGTGTACAGCAGCCATCTAGGCAAAATCTGCACTTGTGAATATGGACTCCAGGCCACCCGAAGAGGCTTCACAGTGTTAGGGTGCAGCTAAATCTCATCCCAATCGCCCCTCACATTGAGAAAAGCCTTGTGCAACTTCTAAAGTTTGTTAAATTCATGAAGAAATTATAAGGAAGGTTCATGTTATTTAAGCATGATCTTTTCAGCTTTTCTGGAAAGATAAACAGGCTCCTAACTCATATGAACTTCCTAGTTTATAAAATCGCATAATTACTATGATTCTTAAAGCCTGTTTCTTGAAACTATCACATCTGAATTGGCAGGGTGTTTTCCAAAGACACAATTCCTAGGCTTCAACACAGACCTTTATATGTGAACATCTAGGGTCAACTCAGAAGTCTGTACTTTTAACAATTTTTTCTTTCTTTTTAAATGTATTTGGTACAGAGTCTCACTATGTAGCTCAGATTTGTAGTGATCCTCCTGTTTTCAGCCTCCTCTATGCTGGGATTACAGGTGTGCACCACCAATTCCGGTCTCAGTGGCTGGCTCAGCACACCTGAGGGCAAGGCCAGTGTGGCCTTGGGGCCAATGTGGTGCTGGGGACCAAACCCCGGTCCCAATGTTTGCCAGCCCTGACCTTGCAATTCTTATGTCCATTAAAATTCTAGACCAATGGGATCAGATGCCCTAGTATAGGGCTTTCTGTAGAAGCATAACTGCAAATTCAGACAAAAGCAAATAGAAGTTTCTAGGGTCTACCATACCTTTTATCTGTTTATCATCAAATGTGATTTTTAAGACAACCCCCAAAGATTCTTGAAAACCTCCTTTCTATCTCCTTAAATTGTCAGTGCTCTGAGGCTTTAGTGCTTTAAAATCAATTAACAAGGTGGTATTATATCTCTAAATGGCTCTATAACTAGGCTACCCAATGATGTAGCTATTACACATGGCGTTGTATAAGTTTAAACTAATCAAAATTTAATAAAGTGAAACATTCAGCTCTTTAGTTGCATTGGCCATGTCTCAAGTGCTCTCTGTAGCACCCTGGCTAGCTCTTGTACTGATCAGTGCAGATGTCAGAGGACTATTGAATCCACAGCTAAGATACAGTATGCTGGCATCACATGGAACTACCAAAACCCTAAGGCCTGGCATTTGCCCTGGATCAACTCCTTCACAGCCTCTGGAGTGAACTGGTACCTCTGAAGGACCACCCTGACTAGAAACTCATGGAGAAGAGATTGTAAAGCAAGCTGCTAGCTTTTCCTCCAGAATACTAGACTCTTAGAGTCTAGATGAGAGCTGGGAACCTGTCTTGCTAAGGAGTTCCCAGGGGCAGGAAGCTCCTGGCCTAGGACTGTGGTCTGCAATCCTGTCTTAGAAGGTGATCCTGAAGAATGCCCCTGGATTAGCAGAGCAACAGATGCTACCTCTGGCCGGTACTCATTCTCTGATGCTTCCCAAGCAGCAGCCAGCAAGGAACTGCCACACTCTCACCTGTGAGGAAGACCCTTAGAGAGCACTAGAACTAACCACGGAAGAGACCAAGGTCTGGTTTAGAAGGAAGCTTCCCTTTGCCTCTCAACTCCTCCAACCTGATTTCTGCTTTTTAGTCATTCCAGAGCCGGTACCTGAGTCCACTCTGCCTCTGCTTTCCAGCCTCAGCCCTGTAGCAAACGGACACCAGCAGATGTGCTCTTATAGATGTCTCTTTTTTTAAAAATTCACTATCTAGTTAGCATTCTTTATCTCCTCTCTAGTTCCTGCAGATCAAGTTAGTGGACGAAGCTTGAAGCTTCTGGAAGCCATAGTCTTATAAATAGTGTTTTAGGATCATACATTTAGACCTATAAAAAAACATTGGTCCCAAAAAGAAAACAACTCAAACAGCCTGTGCACACTGTCCGGTTCAACTCAAGGTGTCGTTGGAACCTCTACCTTGGTTCTATTCGATGGATTTTGGGCAAAACATTAACTCTCCTGACTCAAGGATCTCTTCCCTTCTTGCCATCTCATCTCATTTTATTATGCTGTTTCCCTTAACTCCAAGGGCCTAACAGCATTAGTAAACTATGGCCAGCCATTTCTCACATGGTCAATGCTTCCCATTTCTACAAAAGTGAAGTTGCGTTTAACCTAGTCTGAATTTCTATGATTAAAGATAGGAAGTATAATTATGCTTCTAGCTGCACTGATTGATTTCACTAAGCTCCAAATTGTAAAGGCTGTTGGAGAGGCTTTATTATTTTTTAATATCAACTATTAGTGGTATATTAGAATATTAGCTGAATTATACCACAAACTGGAAGAAAAGCTACATCAAATTGTGAGGAATGATGTGTTAAAATAGAGGATAATATTTTTCAGCTCTGAAAACAATGACTAGCCAAAGATTAAATCATTGTTTTCACTTCAGTGACTTAGCTAGTAATTGAAAAAGAAAACCAAAATGCCAGAAATGGCAACCATATAATCTTTCAGGTTTACTATCAGACATTCTAATACGTGGATTCCTTCTGGAAATGGAGCCATGAATTCAGCTTATTTCATAGAATAATACACTTTGTTCTCAAAGTCTTCCCTGCATTTCCCAGGGGATTAAGTTTCAGATCAGATGTAGCTATAACACAGTCAGGCAGGGAGCAGGTCCTTCGTCACTGGTGAGGCCTCCAGGGCCCGGAGCATATCTCAGTTCATCCTTCCTTTCAAAACAGTCCTTAGTCATAAATTTAGTCCCCTGATTTGATGAACATTCCCAGGCTCCCAATAATAAGAGGTGGGTGTAATCTATTCCTTAGACCATAACCCAACAGGCCCAAGCCCAGGGACTGGCCGAACTCTCCAACGAGATCACTCTTCCCAGAGCTTCAGCTCCTCAGTTAGAAGTCAAAGAGAAAAGAGAGAACTGCAAAAAATTCAATCACAAGTACATCCGTCTATCACTAAAGCTACACCTTAGTTCAGCTGTTTTCCGAATGTTAAATGCGAATTATTCTTCGTGCCATTACTGTTGGAGTTTGTTCCCCTGGAGAAAAGACCAAATGGTAAACCCTGAAAGAACCAGGCTTTTACTTGATCCTGGTTTCCTTCTTGATCACGATTTTCTTCATCATCATGAAGGCTATTGTTTGTTTGAACAAAGCGAAACAGGAGCCACGGCTGTTTACTTTGTAGAAATGAGGGCACAGATGGGAGGGGAGAGGACCTCTGCTTAATGAGCAGAGACTGATTCTCAGGCCCTGCCACCACCACAGACAAAAAAGACACCCACATCCTACCTTCTTTGCCAGCACAAACATGGCACTTGTTATCTCTTAAACAGCGGCTTCACTCTTCAGGTAGCTCCAGGTCTCTGTGAGATCACAGATTCAAAAAGCAGTTTTAGTCTGACGTTTAAAGCCCAAACTAAAACCTAGAACTCAGGTTAGGCATCCACATGGTGCCATTATCTCGCAGCAAACGAACAAGTCTAAGTCACATAACCAAAGCTCTTCAGCATATTTGCCATGCGGGCATCTCACACTCAATTCACCTTTGGAATCTTAGAAAGTGGCAGCCTCCTACAAAGAACAGGTTTCCGCATTTAAAGAACAAATGAATGAATGAATTTGCTTGAGTTAAATTAATGAATTATGCATTTGTACTGAGCACAATCCACTTTCATTTTAATGATTCAAACTCTGGCTGGAAGAATCCTTCTGAAATACCAGAGGCAGTTTCTGAGGTTTGCAAACCCCATCGAGTTTCCTCCAGTCTGAGGAAGCTGCAGACTCAAGCTGTACACTCTTGCAAGTATGTTTAATAAAGAAGAAAAACTATCTGTATGAATACCAAACAGTGCTATCATGTGGCAGGCTTTGTCCCCCCACCCACTGACTTGACACCAGATCAGAGCATGTGCTTGTTTCAAACCTAGAGGATGAGTTACATGAGTCAGGTTTTTGCTTTAATTGTAGGGAAATAAACGCAAAAATGGAAGACAGAATAGTTGCAAATGCAGGTTCAATATGAACCTCAGTTCAATATTCCAGTATGTTACTGTTTTTTGACCTGCTAGATCCTCCAAGCATAAAATGCAGGCAGAGTTTGTCAGCGAGAAGTTTTGCTATTGCTTCCTGAATCAGCAGAGGAAGCTGGACTAATTCAATTCATGTGGGAATCGGTGTTTACAATCTATATCCTAATGGAAAAGCACACAATTTCAAGCTGCAAAAATAAATAGGGATGCCTACCGCCACTAAGCAGGGGTACCCTGCTGCATTTTTCTTTTGAGGAGAGCAAGCCACATTTTAAAGCGCTACTTTCTTCCGTGTGGAAATATTTATTAAGCTGCCAGGACGCACTTCTGTTTAGACCTTCAGAGGCAAACAGCTTCTGCACACTTCAGTCAGGTGACCGTGGGTTCTGTTTTATCTCTGTGCGTCCTGACTACAGTCATCTTTAAAAAAAAAAAAAAAGAAAAAACATCAGAAAAGCCTTTCATTTATGGTTTCTAGAAAGCCAGGTGCATTGCAGTGTCTCTCAAAGGCAGACTCCTTGCTTTGAGTGTTGTCTAGTCGCTAAGGCGTGGGCCCTTGGTCTCCATCTTCCGGGCCACCTTTAGCTGGAAGGACTCTCCTTTCTCATGATGCACACAGTTCAGTCCTTTCGAGACTGACAAATCCCCTTTGTGAGTCCAACCGCCTGCTTGTTACCAGCCAGGAAGAGAAAGTTCCCAGGATCTTGGTTTCAAGCTACTCTGGGCAAACAATGGGGGAGGGCTCTCAAAGTACTCCTCGTCTGGCATCAGCTTACAAATGTGCTTAGGTTGTATTTAGGTGGTGTATTTTTAAAAGTGAAAATTTTGGCATTTTGCATTTAATCCCAACTAAAGCTTTTTGATATATTAAAAGGTCTTCCGATCACCAAGGTCTTGTGCTTAGATACCGTCTCTGGAAAGGTTAAATGAGTCAATTTTCTGAAGCTTTTGTCGGCAAACTTGGTTTGCCGACAGGAAAAAGACTGGAGGGCAGCTCCAGCCAAGCCTCTCTTCCATCTTCCTCCGGGAATCTGTCCTGGGTGGGAAAGCGGCAGCTACAGGGCTATAACACTTCCATTTAAGCATTTAATTTGGGCGAGGGAGGCCAACGACCTCTATTGGTGCGCCTGCAGCCTTACAAATTTCAGCAAGACGCGGAAGGGAGAGCGCAGCCCCGCAGGGTTGCCGGGAGGGGGCGCGCCCACGCGCACAGCACAGACAAAGACCCGCAGCCGACGGCTGGCGGCTGGAGGCGGCTGCGAGCGGAGCCAGAGGCCCAACAGCAGGCGAGGAAAGGAGGACCGCTCCTCCCCACCTCGAGAGAGAGCACCAGCGGACGGGAAGATAGGACTGGCAGCGTGCGCCGCCTCCTCTCGGGGTGGGAGTGCGCCTTCCTAAGATGGTTCCCCGCCGCGCACTTTCCTGGGAAGACGCCCCCCGGACCCCGCACTCGCCTGGCTGCGCGGGGGCAGCGGGGCTGGCGCGCTGTCCGAAGCCCGTTTTCTCCTGCGCTGCGCGGGGCCCACTCGGGGCTCGCCGCCCCCCGATCTGCCCTTTCTTTTCATCCCACTTCCTCGCCTCCCCGCCCCCGCCCGGGCCGCACAATCGGTGACCTCATTCTGACTGCTGCAGGCCTGGTGAAACTGTAGCCCGAGGCCGGGGCGCTCCCGGGCTGATCCGCTTTCCAGAAACGCCACCCGTGCGTCTCCCGCGCACAGGCCACTCCCTTGAGCTCTGGCTCCGAGGGTTTCAAAGCCTAGGGCAGACGCTCTCCCACAGGGCATTCTGTTAGCCTGGCCCCTCGCTGCAAGTCCTGTTCCTGCAGGTACCTGCAGCCTGGTGCGGGGTCAGATGTGGCCCCAACCGCATGACTGTATCCACTGGGCGCCTGCCTGCGGGCTACCTCGTCTCTCTCCAGCCCGCTGCCTCGGTGGGGACTGGGAAGGCTGAGGGAGAACGAAAGCCATCTGCGATCTGCCCTGCTAACTCGAGCCAGGAGGGCCCCCCAAAGGCCAGACTGCAGCCTCAGAACCGCTTGGCTCTCTGTCCTGTTGTCCTGACCTTTGGGGTGCCACATCCCAGTTCTGCACTTTCAGGCCTCATAGTCAGGTTTTCCTAAACGTTTAAATAGCTGGGGAGATGGGGGTGGGAGTGGGGATCAAGGCCAAGCTGCGCCTTAAATTTCCTGTGTGTCTTCAACACATTGTAACTGAAGCCGAGAAGGGGAGGGGAAAAGTAGGGAAAACTTCCCTTTTGTTTTCTTCTCGTGCCCTAGTGAACCCGTGACTTCCTCCCTTCCCCACAGAGTTGAGAAAGATCCCAATAGACTGCTGAGGTTAAGACGCGCTGTATTGGATGTATTTTCTTTCTTGCTTTTTTTTTTTTTTTTTTAAGATAAACGTTTTATTTCAGATAGAAACAAGGCCTTACTGTTGTAAGCAAACCTAGGATTGGGAGGATCCTGGGACCTTCAGAGGGGAACCCAGATATATAGGCTATGGTTGAAGAAGAGGGCACAGGGTCTCAGTCCGGCCCATATTCCAGCCTAGATTCTAGCTCTAGGTTCTGATCCGCATGCAGGGAGCCCTAGAGTGCTGCTCTGTCCCTCTCTATCCCTTACCAGTCAATTCCAAGTCTTGTATGCAATCTCCACACCCTCAGTCCCAAGCAGGACTCAGTTTATCTGCTGAGGTAAAAGCTCCAAACCTACAGCCCTTACCTTTGGGGTGCCACATCCCAGTTCTGCACTTTCTCTCCATTCTTATTTTGGCAGTTGCCAGTGCTGAGTGACTCTCAGACATTGGGCAGCAAATGTGGATTGAGCCCTGTCAGTACCACAGTCTGCAGGGGAGAGGCCCCTCACCGACTGGTCTCCCGTTCTAGCCACCCTCACCGAGGGTTGTAAGCTAGAGTGACAGGTCCCAAGAGGGATGAGCTCCTTCTCTCCCAGAGCCTTGGCCCCCTTTTCTGCAGATGCACATTTGCCTTTTTGGTTTTCTGACACATCAGTAGGCCCGAAGTCCTACTAGGACGTGGACATTTAGACTTCAAGCAAAAGTAAGCTCCAGCTCCTTGTCAATCCCCCAGTCTTGAGCATCCTGCTAACAGCAACAGAAAAAGACCTGGATGCCCCTGGTTGGATCACCCCAGCGTTTTTTGGGACAAGACCTCTCTATGTGGTTCAGGCTGCTCTTGAACTCACTGTACAGGCCAACCTATACCTCAAACTTGGCGATCCTTCTGCCTCAGCCTCCTGAGTACTGGAATTACAAATGCTCACTGCCTCGCTCAGCGTTAGCCTCTCCTCTCCCAGAAGGCCTGTCCCCGTGCTCATTACACACCCATCAACCGTGCCCATCTGTGCACTGTGTTTGCCAGGAACCATGCAGATCTGCATTTCTTCCTGGCACCCACAATCACCTCTTGGATTACTGACGCCCACAACCCAGGATAGAAGTCAATCGCTGTGGTAGGTCTTGCTCTCAACAGTGGGCTCCCTGAACACTTCTGGCTCTTATACCTGCAGCCTTTTAAGCCCTAGTGCAGAACAGAGAAGGCAGAGGTCCCACCATACAATCAGCGTCTCCCACGTCTCCCCTGACTGGGAAAGGAGGGAGACAGGCAGATTTCCTCATGCTCTGCTGATCTCCTGACATAGCATTGACCTTCAGGGCCCTGCCACCGTGAGTGACAATCCAGTCTGCAGGAAAGAAGAACATCAGGAGCCTGGGGAGACATTTAAAGCCACACTCTTGTCTGGTTCTCCATGGTGACAGCTCCACACCCTGTGCCACAGCTCAGCATACAAAGGGCTCAGCCCTCCCACTACCCAGAACCCTGGGCCTCCTGAGACCTCAGCGTAGACCTGTGGGATCCCACGGTCTGGCCTAAGCCAGCACCTGCTGGATCAAAGGCTCTGAGGGCTCAGAGTCCGTCCCTGATGATGGCTCATGATGTCCCCATCCCCTCTGTTGTCACTGTACAGACAGAGCCTTCAGCTCAGACACTAGTTATGGGGCCATCCTCTCCTTGGAATAACCAAATCCCAATCCTATTCCCACATTCCTAACCAAGTATATAAACATCCTTGGATTTTTAATCTTGGGTTCCAGAGGTCGGTTTGCTGTGTCACGGAACAAACCCAGATAGAACCACTGCCGGGAGTACAGCTGACTCACAGAGATCGCATGCCATTTATATGCCAAGAAACACGTCATTAAATCACTAAACCTGTAAGACAAAGTATGCTTAGATGCTTCTGACTCATTCTGATGCCCGTGTGCAGAACCTTAGCAGAAAATGTGCTGGAAGAAACAGAAGAAAGGACTTAGAACAAAGTGAAATGCCAGCGAGAGGAGACGTCAGATGCTGTCTGCCTACTCATCTCGAGCCAGCGAGGTGGCAGGGCTGCAGTTCTTGTGTCTTTAGGACTGGAGCAGGAGTTGAAGGGCAGCGATTGCTAGAGGGTATGTTTCCCCAGGCAGGTGCCTCCCTCCTGTCTGTACACAAATCAGAAAACAGGATATTTAATTGTTTCAATAACCCAATTTGTTTTGAATTGTTTTGGTTGATTTGACCATGAATTTGGAAGATATTTTTTTTTACAACCTAGAAAGTATCAGGCTCCCTGCTTCTGTGACATGAATATGTAGCCCCCCCCCAACGATGGCTTTTTAAAAGTCGCTTGTGTATTTTTCTAAACGTAAATGAAAGAAAACAGGGAGCGCTCATGACTATAAGAATAGAAGGCCTCAGAATTGCTTCTTAGTCACCAGGGGAGGGTAGCAAGATGTCCACACCGTGGCCAGAAGCAGGCGAAGGCAGAGTGCTGCTTCCCCGCAAGGATGCCGGGCACTCCTTTGCTGTAGCTACGCCACGTCCATCTCCTCGGGACACCACACTCTTCCTAAGTCTCCTGAGTTCACTGCATGAATAAGGCAACAGCGTCCTCCAAGAGGTGCCCTGTGGGCCTCAGGCTCAGGATTTAAGTTCACCTGTAGTGTTTAGAGCCTTAAGTGCAAACTCCTTCACCTTTCACCCCACTTTTGCCCTTCTGATCACTCCTGGTGGCCTCTCACGCCTCCTGCTTCTCTCTGCATGTGGAACAATCTTATCCTGTCTCCATCCTCTGTGTGTCCGTCTTTCAAGAGAGCATCGTTTTCTAACTTAGGCCCCATGCACCACCTGTGTGCCATGAGGGCCTCTGATCCCCCCTGGAGCGGGTCACGTACTAAGTCTTCCCCAGGGGTCAGGTGCACAGATATCCACTTACAGATGGGAAACTGAGGCACAGAGACCCACTCCAACTTTGATTAAAAATGGCAGCATCAAGACGTAAATGAAGGCCAGGGAGATGGCTCAGTGGAATAAGTGTTTCCCTGGCAAGCACAAGGGCCTGAGTTCAATCCCTGGTTCCATAAAAAAAAAAAAAAAAAAAAAAAAAAAAAGAGATGTAAATGAAAGCAGCTTTGGATCCAGCATGAGCTTCCTCTGCGTTATATGCATTATGTGCCTGTTCTCAGGTTCCACAGCAGCAGCTATGATGCAGTAGAAGGGCCACAGGCCCAGGCACTGTGCTCCTGTGCTCATGGCTGTGGGACAGGGGACAGCAGGCTGTGTGGGCAGCCCAGCCTTGTCCAGGCCAGCTCAGCCTTCCACATCCCTCTGCCTGCAAAATCTCGTTCAGAACTGGGCAGACTGCACACAGGCCCAGAAGATGCAGGCTCTCTACTAAGTACCTCTCCATGTCCTATTTCTAACAGCAAATGAGGACAAGTCCCATTCCCCGAAAAACCACATGGCAGTGGCACCTAAAAGGCCAGGGAGTGAAACGCATCTTCTCACAGCAGTGTGTGCTGACCTGCATGCACCCCCCCCAAGTACTTTTCCAGAATGAAAACTGAAATGTTCGGTTAGCTTGGTGAAGGAGCGGGCATGGTTCTTGCTAATGGAAATGTTTGTGAGACTGGAAGGTGGAAGTCAGGAGAGGAGCCATGGAGCTGAGAGGATGAGACTGAGGGACTCACCTGCTCACCTTCCCCGGGCACCTCCCAGCGCCTTTTCTGTGCTCTGTGACCTACACCTCGCACCTGCACCATTCCATCCCTTCCTCCTGAAGCACTGAAACGACCTCATGTTCCACAGGAAACTCAGGGGCACAGTGTATCCAGGTCACCTTCCTCAGTCAGGAGCATTTGGGTGATGCAGGCGGCATGGATGTGCTTCCAGCAGCAGCACCACCTCTCTGTGGGGTATACAGAAAATGACACTGGGTCCCTGCTGAGAGCCCACACTGTGTCGAGGGGACTGCTCTCCATGGCCAACCCACAGCTGCCGGGGCAGTCAGAGGAGCCCAAGGTGCAGGGAGGCACGCACACAGCAGAGGGGACTCCAAATGTGCGCCCAACGGGGAGCCGCTTAGTCCCTCAGCCGGCCAGCACCCCTCACCACCCAAACCGAAAATCTGATGGTTGGGTCTGGCCCGACACGCTAGTCCCACAATTCCCTTCATCCTAAGTAGAGAAAAACATTCAGCTGGAATCCTGGCCCTTGTCTGGGATAGTTAGCCCGAGCACCAGAAAACAGTGACGCCAGCTTTTAGGGCTCTCCTCTCTCCACTCCCAACCACTGGCCAGAGCATCCTGGCTTTCAAGGCTTTGGTCATGTTGATGTTGAGCACTAGGTGCTTCAGGATAGGCTCTAGGTGGCGGGAATCAGAAGGCCAGTGAGCGGGAATCCCCTCTCTCTCTCTCACACATTCTCTCTCTTCCCTTCCTTCCTTCCCTCCCTCCCTCTCTTCCTCCCTCCCTCCCTCTCTCTCTTCCTCCCTCCCTCCCTTCCTCTCTTCCTCTCTCCTTCCCTCTCTTCCTCCCTCCCTCTCTCTCTTCCTCCCTCCCTCCCTTCCTCTCTTTCTCTCTCCCTCCCTCTCTCTCTTCCTCCTTCCCTCCCTCTCTCTCTTCCTCCCTCCCTGTCTCTCTCCCTCCCTCTCTCTCTTCCTCCTTCCCTCTCTCCCTCCTTCCTCTCTCTCCCCATGTATAATTGACTCTTTCTTCTAACTCAGTGTTTACTTCAACTGCATAACTGAAACCAAGCAACTCCCATTATACACCCTGAGAACACAGAACTCCTGAAGAGAGTGTTTACACAGTAAAAGTACGTATTCATTAAAAATACTGCTTGAAGCCAGAAATAACTTATGCATTGACAGTTTAGGAGAGATCTGAATACCTCCCCACACCCCAGTTATTCACCAAAATGTCTTACTGTTGCCATAGATACCGCTATAACCAAGGGCAGAGTCCTCAGCAGCTCCACTCTCAGCCGTGGATTAGGTGGGAAACAGTAGGGCAAGTGGGACATGGGAAAACTTGGGAGCTGCTGCAGCCCACAGATCCTTCCAAGTTTATTTTCAGTAGGGCACCTGTATATGTGAACTCAAAACCATCCAGGCTCAGAGAACTTGGAACACAAAACTGTCCCCTGACTGCCTCCAGCCAGGACTCCCAAGAATTCCGCATTTAGGGGTCAGAATAAATATGCTTTCTGGTCCAAAGAGAAAAGTGGTCCTGGTTTTTAAGACATGAGTTAACATACTGTTGTGATCATAACATTATCATGAGTCTTTTTAGTTTGTGTTTGATACAAACAAAATCAGGGAAGGGCTTATTCCACTGAGCCCTCTCCCGGGCCACAGACAAACAAAATCAGAACAAAACAAAATTGAAAAACACCGATAAGGTAAGTCTGCTGGAGCCCACGGAAGCCACCAGGTGAGAGGAGAGTGGGAAGTGGCAGCCCTGCGTGATCGTGGGCCGAGATTGCTTCTGTGAGCGCTGGCCTTGGCACTTAATGCCAACCCCAAGGGGGCTTTGCACCGCCTCAAGATCACCAATGCAGCCCACTTCTCGTTCTCCTTCCTGCTTAATTAAGACTGGAGTGATTTGTGAGGCTTGCATTTGCCTTCTAAAGTGATTAAATAGTTTTAGAAATGGAAAGTAATGGTGACTGCACTTAAAAATGGTAAAATGACACAGTCATTTTATGCTATGTATAATTTGCCACAATTGAAAAAATATTTTTAACATAGCTATCCAGAAACCTAAGAATATGTGCTGTTTAAAAGTTTAACTAGGGGCTGGGGAGATGGCTCAGTGGAATAAGTGCTTTGCTGGCAAGCAAAAGGGTCTGAGTTCAATCCCAGGTTCTGCCAAAAAAAAAAAAAAAAAACTCAAAAAAAAAGTTTAACTAAAAATACAAACAAGAAAGAAAACTGAAATTGTCATGTCAGTTAACACATATAGTTATTGCATGTATGTCCCAGAAATAATTTTTTTCCTGTATAGAACAATTTAATAATAAAATGAGTTACTCTGCTTAGGCAGGGGCAGGGACAGGGGCTCAATCCCAGGCATGGCATGCCGGGCCCTCCCCCAGGGCATGCTGAGACTGGGATTGGTGGCACTCACCTGTAATCCCAGTGCTTGGGAGGATGAAAACAGGAGGATCCCTAGGAGTCCAATCTACATAGTGAGATCCTGTAGGCCTGTACTAAACAATTTTTAAAAAGAATTTAAATGAGTTACTTTACCTAAAAAACCCTCCAGCTTCCCTCCGAGGGCTGTGGTTGTCATGGGCCTGGCGGAGTGCCATTTCTCTGAGAACATCTCAGGTCTGGGAGGCTTTTCACTAAATGGTGAAGGACATAGGCTTTCCTGTGTGCACTCCTAACTCCCAGGGTGACAGCGCCACCTGCTCCCATTGCCTGGGTGTCCAGAGCCAAGCGCTGTCTGGAGGATGCACTTGTGTCAGCTACACCACTCCCCCAAAGGCCAGTCATGTCTGAGCTGAGTTAGGGTGGCCCTGAGGTACAAGGAGGAGGCCAAAGGTGGAGTGGTGGACACCAGGGAGTTGTGGCCATCGACAGAAGGCCAGGGACATGCACTCTGTGATTCGCGTCCCGAGCTTAGGTCCCTCTGAGAGCTGGGTAGAATATCACAGATCTCCTTTCACTCTTTCCACCATCTCTCTTCCAAAATGAAAAGAGTTTGAGAGGGGAGGTTAGACGTTTAAACTTACACAATTTAAATATTTAAATAATCTACATAGAAACCACAGTGTTCCAGATAGCTACTGGCCAAGTTTTAATTACTACCGAGAAAGTGGAGAAGACTAGTGAATAGAGCAGAGATCCTTCTGATAACTGCTCCTGCTTGTATATTCTGCAGCTGTTTAGACAGAGTCCTTGCGTGTGTTTCAGTTTGCAGTGTTCTTAGCAGTGTGACTGCTGTGGACACTGCACAAAGAGACCACACTGAGAACATGGCTCCTCGCATTTAGGGTATGCTGGGGCATTTTCAAGATAAACCGACTTCTTTGAGAGCGCAAGAGCCTCTTAAGTACCACCTCTGCGTGCTGTGTACCTGCGTTGGTGGCACAGTGGGCCCAGTGGCTAAAAGTGAAACTGACTCGCTTTTGGAAGCACCAGCCTTAACCAAAACCAAAAGGTGCACTCGTGGTCACAGCCATTTCCCTTGTTTATGGGTATTGCATGCATTACAGGACTTGGTTCAATTTGTCATTGGAGCTTTCAATATAGGCCATGTGTTTGAAAATTCACAAGAATTCAGTCACCACGAGATACCTGTGTGCAAACGAAAAAAGTCTTCCTCCTTGTGTAGCGAGGGGTAGAAGGCTCTAAGAATAATTTCTTTATTGTTTGTGGTTTAGGGGAATTTACTGGAAGGCAAGTTTTGAGAAAGCTGAATTCCTCCAAAATTACAATGGAAGTCTGCTTGATCTATTTATATGAGGTCAACTTCATATAAATTCCTGACTTATGGGAAAATTATAAGCTTTTTAGGCTTCCTCAGAACATATACAGCTGAATATAGCTGAACTCTTTAGGTGTGCTTGTAGCAACTTAAAGTACAAAAACTCATTTGGAAAGATAAAGTTGTTATGCAAAGGACAAGGGTACAATTCTGTCACAACTCCATGAATTCTCATGTAATACAGGATTTTCAAAGACTTATAGATCTAGGATTAATATTTATATATAAAAATGTTCTAATACTTTATTTTCCATAATTCAAAGTTATATTCTCATATTGTCCGCATGTAAAAACTGTATATGCTTGAATTTAACATTAAATCTGGTACCGTATGTAATCTCCTCTGTATAGATTTCTTGTCTTGTCAAACTAAATTCACCCCAAGATGAGAAAACAAGAAAGTTGATTGACAATGAGATATTTTAGTGCTGGACTGCCTGGAGGTGTTCACACTTGACCTTCAGTCTATTAAAGGACAGCTGGGTCTTCATACTTCTTTGACATGTTGACTATTTAATTCTAAGTGGGCTGAATAAACCCTAATCAGTGATTTTTACTGAAATCAATATGCCTGTAGCTATACAAATTGTGTGTGTGTGTGTGTGTGTGTGTGAGAGAGAGAGAGAGAGAGAGAGAGGGAGGGGAGGGTTGGTGCCTCTTTGAGCTGTTATTATAAAATCCTTTGGATTGGATAAATGATAAACACAAATTCTTTGATCAGGCTCACAGTTTTGAAGGCTGAGGAGTCTGAGGTGAGCAAGCTGCCAGCAGATGTGGTGCCCAGTGAGGGCTGCTCACCAAAGATTGGGCTGGCTGTATTCTGCCAAGGCAGAAGGGCACACAAGCTTCCTTAGGTCCCTTCTGTAAGGAGCTCAATCCCATGAATGAGAGCAGAGCCTTTATGGCCAAATTATCTCTAAAGGCTGTACCTCTTAGTATTACTGCACTGAGATTAGGTTTCAACGTATTGGTTTGGGGGCGAACACTGACATTTGGAATGCAACACTAGATACTCTCTCCTAGCTTCATGTGCTGGGGAGATGGCTCAGTAGAATAAGTGCTTGCCTGGCAAGCACAAGAGCCTGAGTTCAATCCTTGGTTCTGCCAAAAAAAAAAAAAAAAAAAAAATAGATTCTAGCTTCATTATAATTCAGAGTAACTCAACTTTAATCATTAATAACATCATGAGTAAAAATAATATCGTGATTGAAATATGATTGGTAAGTTTTATGTTTCACTTTTTGTTATTTGTTTAAATCAGCGTTTTGGTAACAAACAAAAGGAAAAAAAGAATGTTAGGTAAACTATGACCCTTCTTAAGCTTTTCGGTTTTTTCCAGAACAGGAATGTGCCTCTCATCTCCAATTTTCAAGATTTAAAACTGGCCAGAGGGCCAGGGAGATAGCTCAGTACAATAAGCACTTGTGCCTGAGTTCAATCCCCTGTTCCACCAAAAAGTAAAATAAAATAAAACTGGTCAGAATGCATATGGATAGATGTAAGTAAGAATGGGTCTTTAGAAAAATGGATAATGGATGGATGGGTGAGAAGTTAAGGCCACCTATGGATGGGTAGATGAGTTCAAGCTGCCTTGGATTATGTAGTGAGCTCAAGGCCAGCCTGAACTATGCAGTGAACTACATACTCAAATAAATAAATAAATAAATAAATAAATAAATAAATAAATAAATAAATAAATAAATAAATAAATGCACAATGCATAGGTAGATGGATGGAAGGAAGAATAGATATGAAAATGGCTGAATGGATGGACAGACAGATGGAATGAAAATAGATGAGGAAGGAGAGAAGAAACTCTGAGCAGTGGAAAGTTTTAAGAGTTGATTGGCTCAGTGAATCTTAAACACAGAAAGTTAATAACAAGGAAGTTAATATTGAGCACAGATTTACGAACACAGTATGGATGAATTTAATAATATTTCTCCAAGTATGAGCTATACACTACAAATGTAAATAAAGAATTTGGGCACTTATCAAAAGTGCAGATTGTGGTCCTACTTCCTTTAGTCTTCCACACTGGAAGGTTAAACCTGGGTGCCAGAAACATGTTCTCACAAGCTTGCTGTGTATAGAAAAGTTGAAAAGCACCCACAAATAGTATGACAACATCAAAGAAAGAAGATTTCTTTCATTTCCTATGATGTTTCTCAATTGCTATGCCTACAGGAAAATGAAGAACGGGGAGAAAAGGAAAGAAGGCTTTTATAAGGATGACACCACAGAAGCTCAGGTTGGATACAAAACCCAGACAGACACTAGAAGAACCAATCACTCTACTGCAGCATGGAGATTATGGCTTGCGATACTTGTGTGAAGTAATCCGAGGATGACTTTAGTACTGCCTGGCATCTCCATATGTGGCATAGTAAATAATTTTATAAAATGATACTTGTTTGACAGAAAATATATCTTGAACATTGCAACACAATATAGATGAAAATTATGCTGAAATCTCCCAGTCTGTTCCCATCAGCAGCATCGTGAAGTGGCTGGGAAGGAGGGCCGTTCATTCTCAGGGAGCAGGGTGTGCAGAAGATTGGAAAGGCCTTCTAGGCATTCGTACTGAATGTGGCTTAGCACATTTTGTACGTTTAAATAAGAAGACACTGGTATAGGCTCAGTATGAATCATTAGAATCACAGTAGTTTTGGAGTCTGTTTCAGAAATAGGTTCGGTGAAGCTATTGGCTTTAATTTATTATCAGCATGTGATTCAAGCTGTAGTTTAAATATTTATCCTGGAAGCATTCAGGGATGCACAACACGTTTCCAACGCTGACTCTGGGTCGTTCTCCACAAGGTAGGCCATGATGGGAGTACTACATTTATTACATTCTCTCCCTCTGCAGTCTTCATTTCCTCTCTTGCTCTGCCTGAATGGCAGCCAGGCCCACCCCTGCTAAAGCACTGTGTCAGCACTGACAATATACAGGGTCACGTACGATTTCATTTTGTGATGCTGCGTATCACAAGGCGCGTGTCCACTCTGGAAACATAAAGCTTTTTCTTAGATCCTATTATGAAACAGGCTAAGCTTTTCTAAGATTAAAAGATAGGTGCCTTGGGCTATGCTGTGGCTTGGGGGTAAGGCACTTGCACAGCAGGCATGGAGCACCGGGTTCCCTCCCTAGCCTCCCTAGCCTCCTTAGCACTTAAGACGGAAGTCCATTGGAGGTGCAAGTGTTCCGGGGAAGATTGGCAACCCAAATACTCAGTCCTCAGAACGCAGGAGAAATCTCACTGCTGTCAAACTCCAAGCTATTCTCATATTTCAGGGAGACAGTAATGTATTGAGGACAATTAACTCTGAATCTGTTTTTCTGCCTCAAGAATGGCAATGGTACCTGTTTTCAAGGTTGGGTATGACTTATCTAGTATGCCGACTGCAATGGCAATACAAAATTTTCCATACAGGTTGGTTAATACTCACATGGACTATAAAGTATTTTTAATGTCAACCTCAAATAGTTTCTTAAATCAAATGAAACAGTTATAACTATCATTTATTACAATATGCATTGCTCAATAAATTAGAGAGCTTATAAGTTAAGTGCTTAAACTAGGCATAGTGACGCACACCTACAATCCCAGCACTACTGCTGAGGCAGGAGGATTGTCACTAGTCTGAAGCAAGCTTGGGCTACATTGTAAGTTGAAGAACAACGTGGAACACATTTCAAAATGCTGTCTCAATATAATAATAACTCCCCACATGGCTTATCACAGCTAATCAACTCAACTTTGAAGATGAAAAAAATAGCCCCTGGTCCCTTGCCCCCGCTGCAGCAGGAATTCCATCTGGGCTCACCACTGTGGCACTGCTGTCCATGCTGCATCTTTCCACCCACCAATGTGGTCATCTTCAGCATTTTGTGGAAGGATTCTAAGGTACTTTTCTTCTTTAACAATCCAGGTCATCACTCTCCACATCTAAAGTCCCTTTTCATTTTCTCTGACTCTTAAGCAGTTAGCAAAATAAGCTTGTCTTCATTCCTTTGTGATAGAAAAAAAAATGATTTTTCACATTTAAAAACTGAAGAGACTCATTAAACGAGTCACAAATAACAGACATAACATTCTAAAAACAATGTAATCTGTGTTTAGGAAGGAGCACTCTTATAGAGGAGACTGGGCCCCTCCCTTCTGGACAGGACGTTTGTACTAACACACTGGACTTCGCCAAAATGGAAGAGATATGGCGTGTAACCCACAGCACACAGTGTGAAGGCCTGGATGGTACACAAGGGTATTATACCCATCGCAGGGAACAAAGCTGTGAGTCTTCTGCAATGCTGGTTTGGGGTGGAGAAGCAGAATTATTACACAAAGCAGATACACCAGGGGAGGTTTAGGTTTAACGTAAAGATAAATTTTCAAAAACAGAAATAAAAAGAGAAAGACTTTTAAATTGAAACATGCTTTTTATGGCCAGGAGAGTTTCTGTTCTGGACTTGATTAAGTCCAGGCCAGGCAGGGACTTAGCAGGGTGCTGTGAGTATCTGAGCTTTGATCTATGTTTGGTTTACATGGCCACCCAATCTCAAGATCCCAGCCCTCCACACCAGGGGAACAAAGAAGATACTGATCTTTACAAGCTGGTATCTCATCCTCAAGACCAGCCCCTCCAGACCAGCCCCTTTAAATATCTTGCAGGAACTGGCTGTGTTAGGAATGGCCATCTGGAAAGATTGCTGGGAGCCAATCATTACACTGTGGGGAGAAAAGCAGCAAAACAGACACATTTCTGCTGTCTTGAGGTTATCTTGTAGCAGGGACCCAAGGCCATAAACTGGCAGGAAGAGCAAAAAGATCTCATCACTATGGGAGCGAGGAGAAAGAAGGGAGCCAGCCTGCTGGATGTAGGGCTGGTGGGCGGGGCAGGGCTCCAGTAGGGCAGGAAGTGTGCGGTTGTTTTGCAGGGGGCACCAGGGCTAGCTGATGGCCGCACTTGACACTTTCCTGGCTTGAATGAGCTATCATTTCAGCCCTGTCTGTGATTAATTCTAGTCTCAGCAGAGAGCAGAACTGTAGGGATGGAGCACACTTTGGTTGCTGTTGAGTTTTATCTTTATGCAAAGTAATAGGTCAGAGGTTAACCAGCAGCATCAAAGCCCTGAGCCTTTGGGCAGCAGGAAACAGACAAATAGGATCTGAGGGAAGCCCACCTGGAGAGGCTTGCCCTGTGCATAAAGTAGCACTCCTAGGGCTCCATCCAGGGGCATTAGTTCTTGCAGAAAGAGTGGCCACAGCCATCATGAAGCTCCCACCCGGCACAGCCCCGCACAGCTGGCAGGTGCCCCTCGTACCTCCTGCTTCAAAGATTGGGCAGTTGCCTGAGATCTTCATTTTTAAGAGCTTGCACTGTTTTATCTATTTAATTATTTTAAAATAAATAAGTGATTGTAAATAATTCAAGCAACAGAAAAAAGTACAAACTGAGAGCAAAAATTTCTGTCACTCAGTCTCATAGTTAGAAACGTTTTGTGCTGACCTCTAGCCTTTTATCAGTGGTTTAGAAGTAGCTCTGTGTGTGTGTCTGCACGAGTGCGAGTGCACGTGTACGCGCATGTGTGTGTATGCGTGTTGTGTGTGTGTGTGTGTATAATGTGTGATAGATGTGTACCCTCTCCAAATGTAAAAAAGCTTGCACATTTTCTGTTGTGTGACTTGAAACTATTTCAGAGACATTTGTGTCAGTACAGGATAGATCTGCCTCACTTTTATTAGCAACAGCATAATATTCCAGTATGTGACAAAATATAATTCATTTATCCAAACTATTGGGGTTTTTTCCTTATTTTTTTGCTTTTTGTCTTATGTAAAACAACAGAAATGAAACCTTTCCAACCTCAGAATTAAAGCATGTTCCAGGTGGCAAGGTTTAACAATAAGCAGACAAATACAAGTTAGAACTCGACATCAATTTTCACCCACAAGGTTGGCAATTAAATATTAATATTACATTTTGGGTGACAATATGAATAAATATGTACACCCCATACGTGACACCGTGTTTCTCCAAAGAAAATGTGCTCTTTCGTCCTTGAGTGATTTTCAAGGCAGGCAGCCACCAGCTTTCTTTTCCTCCAAGTTTATTCACTGTCTCTTCACCAGTCCATGTTGCCCCTCTAAGTCGAAATGTACTCTTTATCATTTCATTACAAACTCTCAAAAGGGGAATTTTATGTTTCTGTACTTTTTATTTTGCTTTACAAATCTCCATCTCTCCGTCTCTGGCAGCATCACTGTTGTGGTGGACACCCTGCAGGCCTGCCGGGGACCCTCCGTGCTTTAAATGTGCCTTAGCTACCCCCGATGTTCTAGTCTCCAATTCACTGCCTGTTTTCTACATAAAAATGAGATCGTGTTAAACTCATGTCGAGATTTGGGAAAATGAATTTCTCTGGAATATTGAACTTCCTGCTATAAGCACAGATTGTGGTTCTCTGGTCCCTAAAACCTCTCTTCACATTTTAATGTCACTTAGTTTAAAGCACATGTCTTCCTTTCAGAGGCTTTCTCTCTCTTTTCTTTCTCTCTCTCTCTCTCTTTCTCTCTCTCTCTCTCTCTCTCTCTCTCTTTCTTTCTTTCTTTCTTTCTTTCTTTCTTTCTTTCTTTCAGACAGGGTTTCACTGTAGCTCAGACTGGCCTTAAATTCACTTTGTAACCCACAGAATCCTCCTGCCTCAGCCTCCAAAGTACTGGAATTACAGGTTTGTGCCATCACACCCAGCTGTTAAAGCACATATGTTTCTCATTATGTTAGGTTGGATGTGTTTACTACAGCTACGTGTTTGCTATGTCTGTAACTACATATTTTATTTGTCCATAGGCATTTAAGAGATAATGCTTTTTGTATAATCACTTTCACAACATTTTTGAACACTAGATAGTATTTTTTGATTAATGTTTTGAACTTTTATAACTTTGTAATAATACACTCATTGATAAAAATAACTTTAGCTTTCAATTTCAGCATTTTTGCATTATGTTTTCTTATAGTAATCATTGAACCTTTGAGATGGATAAAGAGAATATTAATAGGTCCTGCTGTCTTAGTTTTTAATGACTTTCTACAAATTTCCTTCTGATTTTTACTAACAAGCATCTTGCTGAAGAAAGGCTGCTAATGTTCTTTTTTCCTTTTTGTGGCACTGTAGATTGGGTCCTTAGCACTGAGCTACATCTCCAGCCCTTTATTTATTTATTTATTTTCTATTTTGAGGTAGGGTCTTGTTAAATTGCTTAGGTTGCTTGTGACCCTCACACCTCAGCCTCCCAGGGGCATACATTGGCAGGCCTGGCTGAATTTTTAATCATAATTTTAATGTCTATCTAAGTCATCATTTATCGTCCTTTACCTTTGTAATGAACTGTCCTTGCTTTCCTAGAATAAAGTCTTTTTTTTTTATTCTTTTTTTTTTTTTCAGAATCAGAGATTGAACTCAGACCCTTGTGCTTGCCAGGGAAACACTTATTCCATTGAGCCATCTCCCCAGCCCCATAAATAGGCACTTTAATCCACTGAGCTTATTTCTTGGTTTAATATGGTTTTCCTTTAAAATTGTTGTGCAGATCTTTGATATTTTTCAGATTTTTCTTATGGCTATTGATAAAACTAAGGAAACATGCAATGTAAAGATGTTCACTGAAACTGCTTTAATTTGTGAAAAGTTTAGGAGTTTAATATCTAATTACAGGGGTAAGTAGAGGACCAGCAAGGTAAGGGTTATGTATTAGGCAAGTATGCAGCGTTCAAAAATAATATGTGAAATGCAAGTGGCACGAAGAATTTACGATTACCAATGAGTGTGTGTTGCCACTTCATTATGCAAATATGGATAAAAATATGGAGATGGATAGTGTGAAAAAGAAGGGCCTTTTCTATGGAATAATTCTGCAGGGTTGCTGAATCTTTTCTCCTTTCCTTTTTGCCTTTCTTTCCCTTACTTTTCTTTAAGCAAAACCTTCCAAGCGTTCTAAAACACGAGGTAGAGACTGACAGCCAATCCCGGGAGGCTGCTGCCGGGCTCTTGCCTGCACCCACTCTTACAGACTTGGTTGTGGGGAAATCCTTTCTATCTTTGCGCCTGCATTTCCTCAGCTATGAAGACCGATAGAAACACATAAGAGAACCCCTGGTACATAGTAAATGTTACTTTCAGTCTTCCTATTCTTTACTAAAAACATTAAAAGACCGGAAAATGTTAATTATTTTCTTCATCAGCTGCATTCCATAATAATACTCACTTTAATGCTTGAAACTTGTTACCCTTTAACTTAGCAGGGAAAATTGCTAAAAGGTAAAATTAAATTGAGAAACTTAAACTGACAAGATTTTATCCAGGGCCAGGGAAATGGCTCAGTAGAATAAGCGCTTCCCTGGCAAGCACAAGGGCCTGAGTTCAATCCCTGGTTCCACAAAAAAAAAAAAAAAAAGATTTCATCCAGGAAGTAGGCTGGAAAAACTGCAGGAGCAGATGTAGGTTGAGAAGGAAAAGGTGCCTGAGACTGGGCTACCTACCTGTGGGCAAGGCAAGCGCCCAAGGCAGGGGCGTTTTCCTTCAGAAGACTCACTGGGCAAAGGCGGACCACGGGTAATCAGCTCTTCAGTTCATGTTTTTCTTGTACTTTTTTCCCAAGCAGGCTTTATGTTTTCTTTGTGTGTATTTTACCAGCTTGATGGGGAGGAGATGCTTCCATTGTGGGGCCTGAAACCAAACTTTGAGGATGAGTGTAAGGGCTTTATTGCTTTTACAACTACTATCAGGGGATGATTTAAATGGGGTGCTTTATTTTAATTTGGCAATGTCCAGAATGTTCTGATAGGTGCAGACTCCTTGCAGCATAATCTTCATTTCTACAAGACCTTACACCATAATGTTCTTGAGCTATTTGTCTTAGACCTCCAGAGGTAGTGCTTCTCCTTCTTTTTCTTTCTTTCTTTCTTTCTTTCTTTCTTTCTTTCTTTCTTTCTTTCTTTCTTTCTTTCCCTTTCTTCTCTTTCTTTCTTTCTTCTTTTTCTTTCTTTCTTTTTTCTCTTTCTTTCTTTCATCTTTCCCTCCCTCCCTCCCTCCTTTCCTTCCTTCCTCCCTCCCTCCTTTCTTTCCTTCCTCCCTCCTTCTTTCCTTCCTTCCTCCCTCCTTCCTTCCTCCCTCCTTCTTTCCTTCCTTCCTTCTTTCTTTCCTCCCTCCCTCCTTCCTTGCCTCCCTCCCTCCCTCTCTTCTTCCTCTCTCCCTCCTTCCCTCCCTCTCTCCCTTCCTTCCTTCCTACTCTTCCTCCCTTGTCTTTTTGAGACAGGGTTTCTCTATGCAGTTTAGGCTGGCCTTGAACCCACAGCAAACCTCTTACCATAACCTCCTGAGTGCTGAGAGTATAGGTGTGAGCCATCACACCCAGCCTCCAGTGTTTTTATGAGCAGAAGTTCTGACATAATTTTTCTCACTTCCTACATGACCAGCAAGAACCCCCTCCCCAACTTTGATGTGAGGTATCCTGAAGTGGAATCTGAGGACCCCATTGCAGCTTGTTGTTATCCTTGGCAGGGCTTGAAGCCCAGGGCCCAGGGCAGTTGAGCTTTAGGGCCCCAGGGCCTCCTTGACAAAAAGCACAGCATTGGTTTGCCCAGCGATGGACTTTCCACTTAACTATGTGGTCTTAGAGGAGAAGAAGCACACTTCTAGAGGAAAATCCTAGTAATACCTGCCCCATAAACTACTGTCTACATCCCTGGCAAGCTTCGTGGATTTCATTCTCAGATCACCCAGGGCAGCAGCTCTGAACCCTTTTGGCTTCTGGGACTCTGTTCATAAAAGGCAGAAATGCTAATGTTTACCTCCTTCCTTTCACCCAAGGCACATAATAGCAAGGTAGATAAATTAAGCTGTGTTAATCAGTGACAAAATACCTGTGAAAATCAACTTAAAGGAGGACAGATGCCCTTGTGTTCCCTGACGCAGAGATTTGAGCCCACAGCCAGATGGTTCCAATGCTCTCAAGTCGGTGGTGAGAACACCACAGGTAGTACAAGGTGGAGCAAAGCTGCCCCTCTCCTGGTGACCAGAAAGGAGAAGATGAGAGATAAGTGATGAAAGAAAGGAAAGGGAGGGGAGGAAAGAAGGAGAAGAAGGGGAGGGAGGGGAGGCACGATACAGGGGAACAGGGAGAGACCGATAGGAACAGGACCCCATGTACCACCCCAACTCACACCTCTATAAGCCACTCGTTCCCTTACACCCTACCTCTTAAGTTTCCATTAGTTCTTACAATGCCAGAAGATTATGATTTTATTACAGTGGTACAAGGATGCTTGAGATGCAGTCCAGCAGCTGGCAGCCCAGCCACATGCTCTGCAAAGGGCATTTTAGAGCCAAACCAGTAAGTTGAATTTGGGAGCAGCCATGTAAAAGAGGTAGGATCTCAAGGGGCCAAGGGAAGGGCAGAAGGGCGGAGGGGAGAGTCTGCCTCCACCAGTGTTGGCCTGTGAGAAAGAGGTGCTTCTCTTCCTCCTTCAGATCCCCTGGGGCTTATCTTCTGGCTAGGTCTGTGATTCTCCTGAAAGATGAGGTTGAGGGTGTGGGGCCTTGTTCTGCTACGGCAATGTGCCTGGAGAGGTGGCACAGAAACCCCGGAGATTGCTCATAATGAAGTCCTAATGCAGGTGGAAAGTATGTCAGAAGGCGGGAAATCCAGAAAACCAGCCAAGTCAGGGGAGTCATACCTACCCAAGGGCTGCTTCCAAAGCCACCATTGCACTCTTCTGCCATGCATAGCATGACCACCCGCCACCTGGCAGTAGTTCTCTGGGACACAATTTTTGCATTTGTGCATTGAGGGCTCTGAACCCAGTTCTCTGTAAAGTTCCTCATTGTCCTGAGGTTCCTGAATCCTGCTCATGAAAAGAGCTATGAAGAAGGCAGGTGTTCAGAGAGAGAGAGAGAGGTTGGCAAGTAGGTGATACATGGTAGTCTTCAGGCTTTTCATAGAGTAGTGAAGACCCCTGAGAAATATTGGGCAGAGAGAAAAAAATAGACATGGTGCTCAGAAGGCTGATCCAATATCAGGGTGTATCGTGGAGGGGGAAGAAGCTGAGGCAGGCACAGCATGGCCCTCAGTGGAGCCAGCAGGGAGAGATGAGACATCATGACATGGCATTGGGTAAACCTGGAAGGTTCAAGGCTGAACCCTCACAGTGAGCTCTGAGGGCACGGGAACCAATGAGAACCTGACGGAGAAGTGGCTTGGAGGCCGGCAGTATAGAAGCTTTTCACTGTGAAGCTGATCCTGATATTTCATGGGAGAAAGTTAGAGAAAGTGACATTGCTGAAGATGTGGAAGAATTCTTCAGAAATCAGAAGTGTCTTAAACTCATGTTTCCTGAGTACTTAACAGGTGGCAGATAGTGGTTTAAGAATTTATTCAAATTAAGGTAAAATTCACCCAACATAAAATTAACTAAGGTGAACTTCAGTAGTATTTAGAACTTTCATGATAGTACTCTCAGAGTGTGTTCATCACCCCATCAAGACACTTTGTACTCTTTAAAAAATTACTCCACGCTTGCGTTCAACCCGCTTTTTGCCCCTGGGTCGGCCTATGCTGGGTACATCGAGAAAATAGAATGGGAATTGCACAGTGTGTTACCCTCTGTGGCCTGTTCATCACACTCAGTACACACTGTAAGAGTCACACACGTTGTCCCATGTGTTGTGGCTAAGTGGTATTCCACTACAAGTGTGGACCAGTCTTACTTATCTATTCCTCCACTGCTGAGCAAAGGGGCTGCTCCCACCTTCTGGGTGATGTGGTGACCACTGATTGGAGTAATTATGTCATGTATCAACATGCGTCATTTCTTACTTTCTGAAGCTACCTGGGTGGCACCATCTCCCTTCCTACTGCCATGCTACTGGCCAGCTCAGGGATGGGAATTTGACAGGTAGCTTGTGCTCCGAGCACCACCCTGTCTTCTCCATAGCTTTCTCCAGTCTAAGGCTATGAGATTAAGTTTTCAGCCTCCTCACACAGAACTTCTTGGCCCATAGAAATCCTCAGGTGGACTAAACTTCCTCAATGCAGACGCTACCCCCACATGTGCACTAAGAATCCAGAGAAACACCGTGGCGCCTGAAGGGAAGGCCATGCCGGACCCTTACCTCCCTATGCAGGACTTCCCCGCAGGACTCAGAGGGTAACATGGTACAGGCACTTGGGATTCGACCAGAGGCCTCTTCCACTGCCCATGGAGGGCTGCACACTGTGACCTGTTTCTTTCCTTTTCTCCCTCTGGACAGAGACTCAGACAGCTGGCTCCTCACTGGAGGCCCCTTGGATGGCCTCCTGGAAGGCAGGAAGTATGCATCAAGAGGCCCTGCTTCCTTCTGATTAAAATAAAGCTCAAAAGCAAATCTTGTAAGAACTTGAGCAATCAAGGATATGCTCATTGGAAGAACTAGCACACAACTGTGCTCCACAGGAGGGAGGCGTTCCGCATTCCTGGAAACCCAGCGGGCGGTGCCCAGCTTGGACTCCCCCAGAGCACTCGGGCTGGGAAGACAGACTCTGAGGGCAGAGGCAGAGCTGGAATGCAGGACGCAGATCTCTCGCTGCAGCTGCTCCCTGCTCTGGCTTGCCGCAGTTTGTGCGCCTAGGTGTTCCTGGACCTTTCCTCCTCTGGCAAAGGGAAGTTGTGAGAGTCTGTCACACACAGGAGCCTTCCCTGAGCAGCAGAGGAGACAGACCTCGCCTTGGAAGTATAATAAAGCTGGCCAGAAGCGGGGCTATTTTGGGACGGTGTGAGTCTTCCTAAGAGGCTCAACAGATTTCTTTTAATACCTTTGGAGAGACATTAATATGCTCAAAGAGCACATGAAAGAAACGCAGGCCAGGGGCCCGAGTATCCATAAAATATCTCCCAGGCACCAGTCCCAGGGCGCACAATTCCCTGCCGCAGAATGCAAACGAACTCACCAACTAAACGAAGGTTGCTATTCTCCTGGAGCTCAGACTGGACTCCAATTAGCAGGGCCTGTGCCTGTAATTATTCATGCTCCTTTTCTCCCTCCCTAAAATAGCCTGTTGTAATGCTGAACCTTTAAGTGGGCATTTCTTACCGACTGATATTTTCCCTTTAAAAATGGATGTGCGAGGTAAGAATTAAAATCATCTCAAATGTAGCCCACATAGAGCTCTCTTTTCTCAATTCCTTAAAGTGTATATAATCTGTGCCACATAATTTAGCACCTAATTACTACTATCTTCCTCGATTCCCTAATTGTTTCCTCTGTGTGTGCATAGTTTTCCTCTCCATCACCCAGTCTAAAACATCATATTATATCCATCATGAGAGATGAAACCTGTGGCCTCTGCCTTCCCCGCAGTTCCCGTGCTCCACACATGTGCCTGCTGGCTAGAGCTGAAAACATCCATCTTGACTAGTAAGAGTTAGAAACAAGTTTGGTTTCAGGGTTTAAAAGAAGCACAGGCGGAGAGCTTTAAGAAGGGGCTGTAGAGGAGGCTGTGTTTACTGGAAAAAAAGGGGGGGGACAGAGAAGCAGGAAGGGAGAAAGCTCCCGGCTGTTTTGTTTTGTTTTCAGAAAGCTCAGGTTTGACTGAAGCTGGTGATCTCAGCTGACAGCCCGCTACTGTCTCAAACAAGAGCTTTGAGCAACTGTGTCATTTGCAGCCTTCTCCTGGCCAGTCAGTCACTGACTGAAAAATTACGGAAAAGAATTTCACTGCATCCACACTCCGGAGGCTGGCGTCGCTCTTACAGAAGCATATGGAAATCATTTCGAACTCTGCCGCTGGTTATAGTCACATGGGCACAATATTGCGATTTTCTGTGTCCTGGGGAGTCAGCCCTCAGGGCCAGAAAGGGGAGATGAAGGACCGGCCTCAGGAATGCTCTGGAAGAGGGAAGTCAGCCCCGACTGGAAGCACTATGTTCTTACTACCTGATGGTTGCTTTCCCACATGGATTGTGTTTAAATCACACACACACACACACACACACACACACACACACACACACACACACAGAGCTTCTTGAAGATGGCTGATTTTTACTGTTGTAACTTCTGATGTTTTCTCACATACTCTGTTTTCCACCCAAGAACTCTATTTAGAGTTAAGCCTTCTCTCCCCTCAGCTTCCTAACCCATTTCCAGGGGCTGCTGTTTATTTTGATGGGCAGGCATGACCCTGAGAAGAGGTGGACCTCTTTCAGTGGTACAAAGCTCAGCCAAGGGGCTGTGCTAATCCCCATCCCCAAACCCTATCTTAATGGGGAAAAGTTGCTCATAAGATCCACTGGCACCTAACCCACTGGAGAAGAAATCCCTCTGAGACTGGAGTGTGCTCCTGAAACTTTCAATGTCTCTCAAAACTGGTTTTAAAGTTTGGCTGCTTTTTTAGAATTGGTGGAGAACAATTTCACAGATAAAACGTTGTGGCTAGATCTGGAGTATTTTTTAGTTTTGCCTCTTGGATTTATTTTTGTTTTGGTAATTCCCAGACCATAGCTTTGGGGACAGTGAACTAGCTCCCTTTGTGGTGATGGCATTGCTAAGGACAGAACATCAGGGCCTTATGCTGCTACCTCCCACCATAGCCCTGACATGGTTCGAAAGGCACTTCACCAATAGGGAGGGAGCTTGGTGCTCTTCATTACTCGGGAAGTTTTTACACATGCACAGGGCTTGTACAAACCCCATAGCAAAAGCTCCCGGGGCCTCCACTTCTGCCTCCAGAAGAGCTGAGCTTCCCATATGGGCCCTTGCTGCACTGTGCTCCCCGTGAGGTTATGAAGAGGCACGTTAGGGTGGTGTGGGCTTTTACACCAGCGAGACAACAGAGTAAATAAAATCTGAAAGGTACAATAGATATTGTGAACAGCCAAGAATCTGTCTCAAGGGGAGGAACAACTAGAATGAGGAAAAGGACAAAAGAAAGAAAGAATGAAGGGAAAAAGATATATTTATGTATATATACAGGATAGCTTGGATAACTATACTGCTGATTCTGCTGGGCTACTGAAAGGAGCAGTTTATGTTTAATGTTTTCCCTTTTAATTTCTCATAACTTTTTTTGACCATCTTTACATGCTTATATCTGGTAATCTAAGCAACTAATTTCAAGATATCATTATTCAATATAATAACCATTGCTGAATTCCTATTATTATTATTATTATTATTATGATATAGAGTCTTGCTATGCAGGTTGAACTGATAATGATTCTCCTGTCTCAGCCTCCCCTGTGCTGGGACTACAGGCGTGTGCCACCACCCCTGGTTTCAGGACCAGCACAGATGGGATACCCGGGATTTTTATTATTATTTTTTTTTATTATCGACAGATAGATAGATACCAGGGATTGAACCTGGATCCTTGTACTTGCCGGGCAGGAACTTAGACCTCTGAGCTATCTCCACAGCCTGAATGCCTATTATGGTTTAGTAAAATTCTGTATCATAATTGTAATGTTCTATTTACTATTTTTTGTTCTCTCTAAAAAATAAAAAAATGTTTAAACTACTTATGTTTAAACTACTTTCCCATTTATTTACCATAAACAAATTTGTGTTACAGTCAAAAAATAAAATAAGTAAAATGTTGTTGGCACTTATCATCACAGTTTTCTCATTGAGCCTCCGATTTTACAACCATGTTTTTAAAAGTGACTTTAGAATTTGCGATGGCTAACTGCGTGTGCCAATATGGCTATTTTGCCTCGCTGTTCAGCCAAACACTAGCGGAGGTGTTACTGGGGAGAGGTATAAGGTAGCGGATTGGAGGTAGAGCAGACTGTCCCTAATACGGCTGGGACTTCTCCGGGCAGCGGCAGGCTAGGCTGAGGACCAGCAGAACACAAAGCATCCAGACCGCAGCACCAAGCGCTGCCTGAGTCTCTGGCCTGGCTGCAGGCCAGCTCCTCCCTGGGCCTCAGTGTGGGCCTACCTGTGGATGCAGACCTGCCAGCCACACAACTCTGTGTGTGTGTGAATGCGTGTGCTTTTCCTGTGTTACCAACTGGTTCTGTTAATTTGTAGAGCCTGACTACAAATACCATATAATTAGAAATGGTGGCACTTAGGTTAAAACAAACAGTTCTTTTTCTTTCTTTCTGAGTTACTTGAATTTTTTTTTAAAAGGTAAAAAAAATCTTGAATTGTTAAAGAAAAATCCTCATATTACTTAAGCTTTTTTTTTTTTTTTTAAGGTAAGGTACTGCTGTGCATGGCAGGCTGGCCTTGAACTCATTTTGTAGCCTAGACTGGCTTCAAATTTGTGGCCTCTCCTGCCTCAGACTCACAAGTGCTAAGATGACAGGACTCGGCCACCACATCCGGCTTTTTGCTTGAGGTTTGTAAGATTAGAGTCCACATATAAATTTAAGAAAGGGCTGGGGAGATGGCTCAGTAGAATAAGTGCTTCTCTGGCAAGCGCAAGGGTCTGAGTTCAATCCCTGGTTCCGCAAAAATAAATAAATAAATAAATTTAAGAAAAACAATTCATAAAGTAAAATATACGTTGAGGAAACTAGAGATAACTAATGTCAGTTTAACAACAAATTATTTTTAAACAATGAAAAGTATCATTCAAATTTTTATGGAGATACAGATAGTACAACTGGTCACATATTCATAGTTAACTTACATGAACAAAATCCCCCAGAAAAAAAACAAAACTACATAACAGTTCAGTGCCAAATATAAGACTGTATTTGGTCAAAAGTAACAATAAAACTTACAATCTGGTTGGAAAATAAAATTTGTAGATGTATGTATACATTTCTTTTGAAAAAGTGGTACTTTTGAATGTCCTCACATCTATGTTGTCATGATTTGAACAAAAGGAAAGCTGGCTTAAGAGCCAAAGCAGGAGTAGGCGGCCCAGGGTCACACCAGATCCCCTGCCCCAGAGGGAGGTACCCAACACGTGAGCTCATGACACTCAGAACCAGGACGGGAGGGATTGTGCCAACTGGGGACATACCTCAGGGCAGACGGCATCCTCCTCCAAGATAGCTGTGCTGTGGAAGGCCGAGGAAGAGCCCTCGCTTTCTCTGGGATGCAGATGTCAACCAGGAGAAGGACAACACAGGGCCTCAGTTGCTAAACTAAAGTGACTCCCTGGTTTCATAGAAGGACTCCGTGTTTTCCACAGAGTTAATATTAGACCGCTGGGTATGGCTGTATACACTTATCATCCCAGCACTCTGGGAAGCCGAGGCAGAAGGATTCCAAATTCAACACAAACAGCCCACACCCCCACCTTCAGGACAATTACTGTGTCTCAAAATAAAAAAAAAAAAAAAAGGAAATAAATAAACAAAAGGGCTCAAGATGCACTTCAGTGTGAAAACCCTGCGTTTAACTTCCAGTACGTACTGCCACAAAAGCAAACCAACATCAGTTTCTGATATTTCTCAGGTTGGACTTCAGAGGTAGAAATGTCTGTATAAGCTGTTATAAAAGATCAAATTTCGGAATCCCCTTTACCTCCTTATTTTCATTATGCTCCTCGCAGTCCATCCCAGCATTAGGAAGAGCAGGCATTGTAATCACCTCTGCAGAGCAGAAACTCGAGATTCGAGTGTAAACAGCCCTGGCGGGCGGGCCTGCAGGCGGGCGGCGGGGGAGGGGCACGGGCTGGGACGGCCTTCTTAGTAAAGTTGGGTCCGCTGGTCTCCTTTACCTTACCCAGAGCTCCTTTTGTGTCATGCTTTATAGTTATTATACGATGGCCAAACACAGTTCAACAGGTTCTTATTCATCTAACTTGAAGGTGACCTTTCCCCAGACTGGTACATGGGAGGGGGAGGAGCACACACAGGCTCTGGATGGAAGGCGTCAGCCGCACGGTGAATAACGTCTGCCCCCAGCTCTGCCTGCTACCTCAGACAAGGATGAGAAAGCGTTTTGCTAATCCTCCCTGCAGCTAACAAGCGCTGTGTCTGGGGCATGCCCGCTGCCCCCACGTGCAAGGCCCACATTCCGCACCAGCCACCACGCCTGCCTCGCCTCCCCAGCTCGCTCTGGCTGCCCGAGAATGCTGTCTTGCTCTCCGATCCTTGCTGATGGAGCTTCCCTGGGGTCGTCTCCTCCTCGTGGCCAATGAATGTTGATGTGGTGTTTTCTGCCTCTGTGGAGGTGGTGTGTAATTCTTTGGGCCCCTGGGAATGAGCATAGTGAGAAAGAAAGCCTGATTAGAGCTGACTGATGAACAAAATTTGTTACCAAGAACGCTGAAAAAATTCATTAGCTTAGCTGAGAAGTCTCCCAGTACAAGTAAGATGTGAAGCACAATAGCTGCCTGAGAACGGAGAGAGGGAGAGGGCTAATTATAGTTTCATAAGGAAGCACAGCACAGCCTGGGAACAAGACACCTGGTTTTCCGTTCGGATAGTCACAGGGGCCCTCGTGATCCTGAGATAGATGCTCTGAGTCTTGTGACGCTCCTTTCCTGAAGGACGCAGTGCTTTGAACCGGACAACCTTAGAAGACACAAAGATTCTGAGAAAACATGCAAAAACCCCACACTAACATCGTATTTGCAAAAAATAAAATAAAATAAAAAAATAGACACTTCTTTTAAAACTGCCTTAGCAGCAGCCAGGCAAAAAGATAATTTCTAACAGAACTGTTCCCTGTGGTTTGCCTGGCAAACCAGATACACCTGAACTCTCCACCCAGGCACAAACTCTGCAAGGTCTCGCTGCTCCTGGGCTCCTCAGTTTGCATAGGCACAAGTACCTCCTAAGTGTCATGGATGCCTGGTCACATAACTTCTCACTTAGTAACAGAGAGACCTCTGTCCCCTCTCCCTCTGAATTCCATTCCTTGGCTTTAAGATCAGTCTCTGCCTTTTCTTCTCTCTTCCTTTCTCTGGGCCATAGCTGCTGAACAAGTGAGGAGTGGTGGGAAGTGGAGATGAGGCACCATTACAGGGCCTCAAGGCTCTAGGGGCCAGGCCTAGCTACAGGGCGCTTCACCAGGCCTGCAGATACCAGACCTTTCAGGCTCTAGAAGACAGAAAAGCTCACGATCCAGTGGCTGCGTATGACAGGGCTCCAGACAGCCCCAGAGCAGCTGAGAAGCAGAAGAAACCGGCCAGGAGGCAGGCTCACTTCCTACCAGCTGTTCTGTGGTAACTCACCCACTCCCTCGAGAACTACCCTCATCTCTCATAGCCACCTCATCACCTCAAACAGGACCCACAACCCGTCAGCACCGTGGCAGGGACAACAAATTTCCACATGAGTTTTCCAAGGGACAGCCCCATAGCTGGGAATTGTATTCAATGTTGTCAGTGTCACGTTTGGTCCAAGACCTCTGACGTCAGACAGGTGTGTGAAAGGATGGGGAAGCGCACAAACTTCCACCGATGGGAGGGCATCAACCACATAGCAGACAGAATCCGCTACTAACTGTGCTGCTCCTTTGGACAAGGATTACAAAGCATTTCTGAAGTAGTAGCTTTAATATTTTTTGTAGCTAAGGATTTTCTTACGGCTTACTCTGTTCTGGGGACACTGTAATATTACCCTCAATGGCAGAGAAGCAACAGTCCCACTTGGATGTCAGGATCTCTCAGAATGCTCAAGCTCTGATTGCCCTCAGGGCAGAGTTTCGCTGGAAGCAGTGCCTCTGGAGTTCCTGGCTTCCTGAGGATGGTCTCTGACCATTTGCCATAGCCTAAGGACCCCAAAAGTGATTCATGAGAACCCATTAAGACCCAGTATCTGGGATCCTTAGATAGGTAGAATGATGAGGCCTCTGTGTCAAGCCAACTTTGATATGGACTGAGTGTGCACCCACAATGTGCCCTGCATAGAGACCTCTCTTGATGCTCTGACTCACCCTTGCTTGCCAGCAGCATCTGAAAAACTCGTTATTATTCCCACGAAGTAGAGGAGAGGCTGAGATTCTTGAGAAATTAAGCAATTTTCTTCTTTCTCCTAAGACACACCGCTAGAGGCAGGACTTAGACTCAGATTTATTCACTAATTCCAGAAATACTGAAAACTTGCTCCAATTCTAAAATGTAATGTCACTTCACCTCACTACAGCTTTCTACTCCACCTCCCTGCTTTGAAAGATGAGAACATTGAAGGCCAGTAGAGCACCTTCCCAATCAACTATGCTAGTTGCTGGCAGAGACAGGATTGGACTCCAGGGAGTTAATTGCAGTTCATTTATCACTGTTTCCTTAATGAGCCCAAATATACTTTACGATATAAAAATGAGTGTGTTTTCACGCGTCTTCAACAATTCCTTTTATCTTAACAAAGAATCTAAGAAACTTTCTGAACGTCACCAATACAGACACACTTGATGTGTCCACCTAAGTAGAAAGGGACTGTCTGCATTCTGGCTATCTGTGGGCACACCAGGTAGGCAGGCCCCCTCCTCTATCTCGGTCCTAGTCACGTTTATTTCCGCTCAACTCTGCACACACATGAGCAGACGTGTGAGTACAGGAACAATTCCTCTTCTGAGCTTGGCAGAGTTGAGAAGGATTATGCCACACGAACTCAGATATATGAGAAATAACTTGACATCAATTTCCAAGTAAGCTCAGGGGCCCTTTGAATACGGTTGGAAGGTTGCTCTTCTCGGAACTTGAGTCTGTTAGGGTTTGTGACCGGATGTCCCCGCCAAAGCCTCATCCGTCATGGAGTGGGTTTCTAGAATTTCAGGTCCAGTGTTGGGATTATGGATGAGCGTGCTGTGCCCACACCAGGGAGGTAGCCTGCATACGACGTAAGGGAGAGAAAGAGGCTCGGCCTCTGCTGTTCCTGCCTTTTTGCTCTTGCTGCTTTTGTGGTTTTCTGCCCCCATGAACTGCTGCCCTCTGCCGTGTGCCACTCTGCCTTGGAGCCAGCAAGTATGAACTGAAACCTCCACCAATGTGAGCTAAATAAATCTTTCCTCCCTTAATGCTTATTTACTTGTTTAGTTTTAATTTCATGTATTTGGTACAGGGTCTCACTATGCAGCTCCAGCTCACAGTGATCCTCCTGTTTACAGCTTCCCCAGCGCTGGGATTACAGACCTGTGCCACCACTCCGGGACTCCGTGGCCAGCTCAGTGCACCTGGAGGTGCAGCTGGTGTGGCTTGCGGTGCCAGAGTCCTTCCTTAATTCTGAATGTCAGATATTTTGTCTCAGCAAGGAAAGCAAAGTAACCAAAACAAGTCCCTAGATAAAATCTATCCTCCATTCAAAAAGAGTATGTGGGGCTGGCCAGATAGCTCAGTGGATTAGAGCACCTGGTTAGGTTAAAGCACAGGGGCCAGTGTTTGATCCCCAGCCTGCTGTGAGGGGTCCGCCCCCAGGGCATTCTGAGATGGTGACTGAGACTGGACATGGTGGCATGCTTGTAATCCTAGCACTTGGAAGGTTGAAAACAGGAGAATCTCTACAAGTCCAATCTGTGTAGCGAGACCCTGTAGATACTACATTAAAAAAAAAAAAAAGAGTATGTGAAAATTTCGTTTTGTAGGCCAGGATGTGAGTATTTGTTATGTGCTGCTATAACGGAATACCATGGACTAGATGACTTATAAAGAAAGAAGTTCATTTCTCACAGTTCTGGACTCCAGGAAGTCCATTCTGGCATGTGGTTAGGGGACACCTGTGGCCTCATTCCCAGCAGGACAGGAGAGCAAGAAGGAGCCAAATTCACTTTCACAACAAGCACACACTGAAGATGACTAAGCCACTTCCAAGGTGACAGCATGAGTACATTCACCAGAGCAAAATTCTTGCCACTGGAGCCTCGACCCCACCTTCAGCTCTTTGCTTTGCGAGTGGGGTTCTAATCACTTGAACTCTGCAGGACCATTCAGACCACAGCCTATGTTAATACACAAAGCGAATCTGATGGAAGTAAGAGCCCAGACCGCACAGCACTGAGAATAGCCAGGTGGGGCTGGCCACAGGGCAGGCCGAGAGTGGGCCATCAGCTTCAGCTTCAAGGCCACCCCCCAGTCAGCTGTGTGCACTATGAGAAGAACTAAGAAGCCCGCCCAGACCCAGCACAGGCGGCGCCTCTGGCTGATGCTCGGCATGCGGGCTTCTCTCCTTTCTGTCTCCTCTGTCGCTGTACATCACCTACACATGAGAATAGCGAATGGGCATGTGCAGGAGGTGAGGGCAGGAAGCCTGGGTGGACTCAAGGGTGCAGAGAGGAGCAAGAGGAGCACAAGGGAAGTTGAGGAGGCCCGAACTCATGCAGCTGAGAAGCACAGGGGCGTGAGTGTGGGAGGTGATGGAGTGCGGGTTTCTAACAGAGCCTCGACTAGACCTCCTGCCCCTGCCTGCCATAGCCTCTACCAGGCCAGGAGGCCGGGTTTGTTTTCCAAATCCAGACAGCAAGGACACTGCACAGTGTGAGTCCTGGAAGACTGGCTTGTTTCATCAGGACCCATATGTCTTGGGTGCTAGGGACACTGCCATCCTCCATAATCCAAAGCTTTTCTCCAGAGTTTCATCAAAAAGTGAAATGCTTGCACTCAACAGCTCATTAGCAAATATAAACAACCAGCTAAGCAATTCAGCAAATGCACTGAAGCATCCAGGTATATGACAAGCAGAGGAATAAACTGTTTTATCATTTTGGCAAAGAAATACACTACGTAAAAATATTTTAAAAGGAAAAAAAAAATTGCACTCTAATTTCTGAAATTTCCAGAGGGGTAGCTGAAGGTCAAAAGCGCCATGTGAACCAGGCCTGGTGGTGTACAGCTGTGGTCCCAGTGCACTGGGAGGCTGAGGCAGGAGGGTCCCAAGCTGGATCTCAGCCAGGATAACTTAGTGCGCTTTGTCTCAAAATATAAATAAATAATCAAACAAATAAATAAATAAAATTGGGGATCTGGGGATGTTCCTCACTGTGAGGATCCTGGGTTCAATCCTCAACACCAAAACAAAACAAAACCAGAACACCCTCTTGGCTGTTTCTTACTAACAAGAGAACTGTATATTGATTTGGCAGGAATACTGAAAGAGGTTGGGGATGGTGTTAATGAACATCTGCCTACAGTCTGCTGGAGTGGCTGCGGGCCTGCAGCAGGCAGGCTCAGTGGCCCTCCTGTGCAGCACACCTGCTCAGCCAGGGTGCGACAGTCTTCACAGGTGTGTTGGGCCTCGGCCCTGCAGAGCCTGCAGAGAATAGAGGGCTTGGCACTGGCAGGCAGCCCCGTGTGGCCAGCTCTGCTCTGCAGCTGTTCTGTGCTGCGCAGGTGAGCAGGAACCCGCTTGTCCACCCCCAGCACCATGTGTATGGCTGTGGGCTCCACATGAACCCATGAAGAAGAATGGAAGTCGTAGGTTAGCCCCTCTTTTGGGCAAACAATTCTTCAAATTATACTTTCCTGTCAGGGCAGCAGACTGAAATAGGACAGAAGAAAGGCAGAGGTGCTAAGCCTGGAAGAGGCAAACAGCCACACACAGGTATAGAAAGAAAGCAAAATGTGTATAAGAAGTAGAAGAACAGTCCACCAAACTTCGTGTTGATGCCCAAGAGGGCACTTGCAATTCAACTCTTGAAACCACCAGCTGGGTGTAAAGACTTTTCTAAAAGGAGGGTCTTGATTTCAAATCTAATCTAATGCCTCCTCACCAATTCCTCTGCCTCCGCCTCCCAAAGAGCCCACTTCCGACAGGTTGATGCAGCAGTCATTTCTTTCTGATTCTACAGTCTTTAAATCAAAGAGACAAAAACCGAGAACATCATGAGCCCTGTGGAGTGGGTGTGCAAAAGCAGTTTTGGTGGTCGGCATTTGCAGACCATGAATAGCCATGTATTGGTGCCACCAACACAAAGCCAAAATGGGCGTTGATTGGGTGTGGCCCTGTAGAAAGCACTTCCCCAAATCTGTACGGAATTGGACTCCTGAAAGCAGAATAGCCCACACCCTAACCAGATTAGAACAATGGCTGCAAAGCCTCAGAGCAAACACAGGAGCTCAGTGTTACAAACAAGAATCCAGAAAGAGGAGGGCTAGTTGCTCGGAGGAGCCTGTGTAAAGCCTATGCAGCTGGCCATGTCAGCCAGGCGACTGCTCTCTGGTCTCAGGCCTGGCTTTGGCTTCCTCCTGCAACTCAGCCGAGCTCTCAACCTGTGGAACAGACCCCTGTCCTCACATGTCATTTCTCTGTTGTGCTACTCAAATAGACTCACTGGCCTTGGAAAATTAAATATTTGAATTCACTTTGGAAAAAGGTAATGTTTAATGCTGAATTCATAATTACTTACTCACCTCAATTCTATTTTTAAAAACACTTGTCATTTCACATTACTGCTGCTAAAATGCAGACCTCTATATGCTTCCTAAATTTTACCACAGTGGTTTTGATCTTATCCATGGAAAAATTTCACAAGTCATCAAAGCAATTTTAGCACATCACTCTACACCTTTCAGAGTCCTTTTTTCCAATGCAGACATGCAAGTCATTCAGGCAAACACAGGTCCTGGAGGTGAATAGTCCTGGGATTTGGTTGCAGTTTCTCCTCCCATGTGAACTGAGCACCAGGGTCCCACAGGCCCCTGCTCCTGGCTATTTCCTCTCATACTGAATCTCACTGCCTGGTTCTTGTTCCAGCATCCTGATGTTTTTAGAAACAGTTTTGCAGTTATTTTATTTTTTTGTTTGAAAGACAGTGTACTAATACTTGGTATGTCATGACAAGAAGTACGTATTTAAAAGACCAGAATGACTGGCATTCCAAGCATGACCCTTCTGTTACACACTGCTATCTTCAGTGCGATTGCTTGGTTCACAGGTATCAGCATGTATAGTTAGTCAGCGTGAGAACCCTACCAATTAACTTGCAGTTATTTTAAAGGTATGTATTATTGGAACAACAGACAATTCCATTTGCCATTCCTCATTTCTTTGATGGGATATTTGAGGCAATGTCAAACTCTAAACTGGGATTGACATTATAAATCTCTGTTCATCAAGGTCTCCTCCTCTCCATCTGGCCTTCCCGGGTCTAGCTGTTCTCACATGGAAGCTCTTGGAAGGCCATCTCTTGCCTTTAGGAAACGGAATCCATGGATAACTGTCAGCAGTGCAGTGAATGCACAGGCAACCCAGGCATCAGCTTTCCCTCTGATCACCAGTGCTGATGCTCCGGGGCACCCTGTCTTCTTGCCCAGATAGCACATCCATCTGTATATGACCCACAGATGGCAGGAGAGGACTTGTGTCCCCTGAAAGTGTCTGTTCCCAGGAAAAGGCTATCTAAGGAAAATGCTTGCAAAATAGATTGGAAATTCCATAGTCAATTGCGAAAAAGAGCCTAGTTCATATTTTTACCTTATAAAGAAATGAAACCTAATCATAGAGACACATGTATTTTCATTTTTACAAAATTTAACTTATAATTACAATTTTGCCATAACCTTTTGACCCAGACAGTATTCAAGACATAATTTTTGAATAAAATGGTGTGATAGCAAGATGAGACCTTTTAGCCCTCAGCCTTGTCTCACAAGAGGTCACTTTTGCAGAGCTCCTGGAGGCCAAGTTGTTTTCCCCGAAGGCCTCTCTGAGTGCTACATGCCCAAATGTAGGCTTTTTTTTTTTTTTGTCAGAACCAGGGATTGAACTCAGACCCTTGCACTTGCCAGGAGAGTGCTTATTCTACTGAGCCATCTCCCCAGCCCCAAATGCAGGCCTTTTGATGCTACCATGTCCTGCTGTTCTCCCTGGTGATCACTTGTTCTTTAATTGCTGGGTGTAGTTAAACAGTGTCAGTAACTGTGGAAATATACTGAGCAACAGTGCTTGGACCTTGTGAGATCCCAAGCTGCCTAGGAGCTAAGCCAGCGACTGGCAGGATCGATGTAGGGGTGAGGTCTCTCGAGAGGCTCAGTCTTCAGTGGGCAGCCCCCGTGTGGGTTCCTGACACCCTTTCTTTGCCTTCAGGGCCCACGCTGGGTCAGAACTCCCTTGGAATCAGCAGAGGCTTCAGCTCAACAACCCCACCCTCTCCTGGTGCTTCATTATGAGGTCCCTGAAAAAAGCACACTCTGGTAACTGCCTAGTGCACACAATTCTGTCTCAGGATTATTGTTCGGGAAGCCTGACCATGGAAGCAAGTGTATTTGTCCCAAATACTTCTGTTTTTGTCTCCTGCAATGCCCACAGCCACCCTCATCGTAGACAAAGGTATCACTACTCGCATGTGAAGGCTGAAGATGGTCAAGCCCCAAGGAGAACCAACTCCATCTCCAGCTGTCTGCCACACCAGCATGTGATGAAGCCCAGACTTCGAACCACGCCTTGTAGCACAATACTGAACATAAGGATTGGAAAGCAGATGATGGTGATGCTGTAGACAGCAACAAGAATATACCAGTCATACAGATCTGGGCTCTCCACACTCAGACCTTGCAAAAAGATTGAAAAATGGCATCAAGCTCTATGCACCTTGGTGGTCTTCACAAATCATAGTGCTGTGCATGAGGAAAATACTCTTGGTCAGTTTTAGTGACAAATGCCAGCAATAGCGACATACAGACAGCAGTGTCATCCTAATGCTTGCCAGAAGGACAGAACTGAAACTTCAGGAGACTTTGAGTCATTTCACAGACCCCTGGCTCTGCATGTCTTTCAAGGGAGAAGGATGTGGGATGAAAGGAATGTGAGGTTCAAGCCCGGAAGAAAGAATTTCCACTCAAAAGCTCACTATTGGTTTTTTCATTATCCCCCATGAGTCTAAAATGTTTAAGAATTTAATAGTTTATTCCCCCAATAAGTTTTTATTTTATTTTACTTTATTTTATTTTATTTGGCAGAACCGGGGATTATACTCACCAATAAATTTTTAAAGTTAAATAAAAACCTTCTAAATATTGCGTAGACCTTAAATCCCCTTTTAATTTTTCTACGTATTCACAGCACTGCATCATTTCCCAAGAATATGGGAACAGTGTTGGATTTTCCTGAGCAAGATCAGTGGCAACAGGCCCTTGAAATAAACAGGTGTGGTACAAGGCCACAAGGAAGCTTGTGGCTCGACACCTGCTGTGAGGGCAGCGGGAATAAGGGTGGGAGCAGGAGTCTGCTTCTCATGAGGAGGATCTGTGTCCCCCAGACAGCACGCCCCAGAAGACAGTTCTTGGGAATCAGCAATTTCCTTTCCATGCCTCCTTCTTCCCTCTACAGTTGAGAAAGATGACAGTGAACCTATACTCAGCAGACCCGGAGAAAGCAAGGGTTGCTGTATGTATCCATGCCACAGATTCTATGATTTGAGACTTCAAACTTAGGGCAATGCTTGGGGCCAATATCCTAAGTGGAAGTCTTGGCATGTGGAGAGCCCCATCTCAGTGCCTGTTTCTATAACACAGCCTTTTCCTTGAAGGGCCACAAATCCTCCAAGAGCTCACTTTACTGAGCACTGGGAAGGATGTGGACTGCACTTAACAGAAAGGCTGTTGCCTTTGTCCTTTCCCAAGGCTCCCAGCCTCCAGGAAAAGCAACCACCACCTTTTTTTCACAGAGAATCCGCCCGCCTGTCTACACATCCTGGAAGCCCTATTCTCACCTCATGGTTGTGTACTTAGACCTGGTCGGAAGCGGAGCCTTACAGGAACAGCTACTCCAATGCAAAGCAGTGTGAGCACACTGTGGGCCACTGAGAAGGCTCAGTCACCATGGCACCCAAGGGGCCCTCTGAGCTCTGAGGTGAAAATGGGGACAGTGCTAGGATGCAGTTTCAGAGGAACAGTGGTGTTCTTATTCATAGCCACCTGGTTCAAAGATCAGAGGCCAAACCACAAAAAAAAAAAAAAAAAAAAAAAAAACCAGCTGCTGGTTTCTTCCCCTCCACTCATGTCCCCTGTGGTTTATGTCCAACAAATCAGATGCGGAACATACCTGACAGCTATCAGGGGCAGAACTCTGTTCCCCCAGAGATGCCAGATTCCTAGCTGTCAGTGCCAGATGTGAAAATAGGATCTTTGCTGACAATCAGTTGAAATGAAGTCTCGACAGTGGACCTAATGCAATGGGCTTATTGTCCTTTCCCCAAAGAAAGACTTGAGCACAGAGACAGACACATTTGAAGGGAGAAGGCCACGCGAAGACGTGGGTGGAAGTCAGGGTGATGCTTCACGTCACGAGGGCCAAGGAGTGCCAGCAACCCCCAGAAGCTGGGGAAGAGGCCTGCGACACATTCTTGTCCCCAGCCTGTCAACCCCCTATACAGGCTTCTTCTCTTTGGAACTTTAGAGTTGTTCCTTCATTACAGTAGCAACTGGAACTGAGACAGAAGGACAAGCGTTTCCACATGTGGGTGAGTGCCTACTACCGGGCAGCAATGCCAGCGTGCATCTCCAGTCAGTGTCACCCAGGGCCATAGCCAAAGACACGACACAGAGGAGTTGCTAGCTGCCTTCCTACCTGAAGCAGAAAGGCTGGGAGAGGAGAGTCAGGTCCGAGAATGTGCAGCACCCTCCTTTTAGAGGGAGTGGGACTATCCTGGGCACCAGGCTGACAAGGAGCACCCCCAAAGGATTCCTGGGGCAAGGCTCAGTCTCTTTCAATCTGTAGACAGGCTTTTAGAGACAAACTTTCCCCAGCCTTGTCAACTTTACCTTAGGGAAGGGCTTCCCTGTTACTGTTTAGCGGAAGTGGTTTCACACACATCAGTTTAAAGGGTGAAATTTGGTTCTGGTTGACCTATATCTTCTCAGACCAGTGGCTGCAGAAGCTACCGCTGCAGGCCCTGGAGAACATCTTCTGACTTCTGGTGTCAAGAAGACACTGGTACCCCATCAACCTCTGGCAGGTAGGAGGGTGGGTGTGCCACACTGTACTAGTTCAGAATCCCTGGAGACCAGGAGGAAGGGTGCTTCGGGGTTTTGTGTTTGGTTTGGTTGGATTCAATTTGGTTCAGTTTTGTTGATTTCCTGACAACCTGTAAGACATTGATGCCCCTCCACCCCCACCCCAGGCTTGCTTGGTTGGGTCTGGGCCTAATTACAACCGCATTTGACTTTTTTCTTGTAGCCAACTCAGCTTCCCCCAAACACATCTTTTTTTTCCATTTTAAGATAGGTTCTCCTTATGGAGTTCAGGCTGACCTTGAACTCACAATATAGCCCTGGCTGGCCTAACCTGAGTTCTCCTGCCTCAACCTCCCCTATGCTGGGCTAATAGATGTGACTCACCACATTTGGCTCATAGCTTCTTCTAAATAATAAATATAACATAAAATCGCAGACCTCAATACTGTCCCCAGCTAGAATGCCTCCCTGAATTCTAGTACCCAGCAAGCATGTTTATATAGGGTTGGTGTGGCAACATACAAGTCCCTCCCTTAGTCTGGTGTTTGTTCAGGGCTTGGAAGGAAATCCTCATATAAAATTCACCTTAAGCATTGAGTCTGAGGGCATGGTAGACACCAACAGCTAGAACAACAGGAGATAACCAAACAGGTTTGCAAAGCATCAACATGAACTTATCAACTTTTTCTTGCATTAGAAATATTGATAAATAATAGAAGCATTTAAATAACATGTGGGGAAACTTGACTGCCCAAGAATCTGGGAGGAAAAAGAAGAGTCCAATTACTTCAGGGTTTATTTAATGTTTATCTTTTTTTTCTCCTGAGTTTGTACTTTTTCCAATTTTAGAACATCATTACCTTTGCAGAAAAGGGTTTTGCTTTAAAAGCATTCTCACACATGCTTGCCTTTTGTAGGTACTAATGTCACATTGAGCCAAAGAAAACAACAAGCTATAAATCAATGTATTAATGAGCAAAATAACACAACCGTACAGAAGATTCATTGTCATTCCTGTCTTCTTCGGGTGCAATCACAAAATGAGTGAGATTTTACAGGGCTACCCACCTAAGCGGTGCACGCACACATGAAATAGATATCATCAGAACTGCACTGAGCTGCGGAGTGAAAGGAAATCTTAACCAAAGCCCTGACATCCCCCAGGATGTATTTCACCAGCGTGATCCTGCCTTTGGAAAGTGGGCTGCAAGATGCAAATGACCCGAAGAAGTCTGCCTTCCAATTGGCCAAACCTCCTCCCCACAGTCTGAAACCTGAGTCCCCATCCATAAATATCCTCAAGTCAAACTCCAGCATAAAAACATCTAAGAAATGTTGCCTGCACACAGGCACCCCCCCCAACCAATGGCAATGTGTATAATGTGGAGAAGGCAGGGGGCAATGTGGAAAAGACAAATCCTGCTACCAGCAGCCTTCCTTTAATTAAAAGATAGGACATTAAATAAATCTTTAGCACAAAAATACTAAAACTCTGTGTACTCAGCAAACAAAATGAATCAGCAAATTGTTTTTTCAAGCATTTCAAGGTTACTGAAATTGACCTATTGTTCCAGCTAATGTATCTTTGGCTGCCTAACATGTTAAAAAGCTCTGAAAAATTTGAAAGATGATATTCCAAACTTCCGAAGGCCAACACCCTCCTGACACCAGAGTTTCGGAAGGAGCCATCAAGCATGAGCTCATAATGGGGCACACCTGTGGATCTGCTAGCGGTGGCACCTAAATTACCCCAGTCAGTCCCCAGGGGAGCTGCAAAAAGTGTCCACCTCAGAAATCTAGCAAAGGGTCTTAGAGAGGCTTTTAAGTTACCCCAGGAATTCTAGTCTATCTCCTTAAAATCAGCCACTTCTCCTATGCCATCTTTCAAATGTTAAGTAAGTGCATATTAATGGCAAATTAATTTTTCATTACTCAGAGAAAAACTCACATTACTATCTGTAGGAAAGAAATAAGGACAAAAGACACAAATACCAACCACTTTTGCCCTCACCCGCCCACACACTGAAGGGGAGGGACTATGCAAAGCAGAGAAGGCTGGGCACCTAAACAACTGGAATCCAGTAGTACTGCTTCACTGCAGGGTTTGCAACACAATGTATTTGACAAAGCATGTTGTCATTAATTATTACAAGAATTGTTTCAAGTTGCATACAGGAGGTATGAGTCATTCCTCATTCTGCAAATGAGGGAAATGACAATTAGACTCATAACCTTCCTTCAAATTCTATGATTTTTAATGAAAATATAAAAATTTCCAGACACTATACTCATAGTCTTTCCAGTACATCTGTTCTAGCCATGTATTCATAGACTCATTCTGTCTAAGAAGTTTTGGAAAATATTTTGAGGAAAATCTTCATCTGTCACTTTAACCCCTACAAGTAGTTCCATTTTATTTTGTTTTATTGTGTTGTGTTTTGTTCTATTTTGTCTGTTATATGGTACTTGAAATTTTTTGCAGGGTGTTTTAGTAAAGATCTACAGGGTCTACAGGGTCTCACTACATAGATCGGACTCATAGTGATCCTCCAGTGTTCAGCCTCCCAAGAGATGGGATTACAGGGGCATGATGCTATGTCCAGTCTCAATTGCCATCTCAGTGCAGCCTAGGGGTTGGACCAGCATGGCATGCTGGGGATCAAATCCCAGGCATTGAATCTGCCTAAGCAGGCAACTTTAATCTGCTGAGCTATTTGCCCAGCCCTTCGTACTTGAAATTAAACTCCAAGTGTTGGCACTGAATATATATCTGGCTCTTTCATTTTATTCATTTATTTATTTGCTTTATTTTGAGGTGGAGTCTTGCCAAGGTGCTCAGGCCAGGCTCCAACGTCCCATCCCATACCTCAGCCCGGGAGAGAGCTGAGACTGTAGGTGTGCACCGCCAGGCCAGCTAAAAGTACTGTGATTATGCAGCCATTAATCACTGTCACAGTCACTCTCCCATTGCTGAGAAACAATGCGTGACCCACAAACTAAGGGAGGAAAGGTTCAGTTTGGCTCACAGTTTACAAAGGTTTCAGTCCCTGGTAGACTGACTCCAGGCAGGCAGGGATGGCAGGGGTCGGGGAATGGGGGGTGAGGGGTTAGTGGTTGCAGAGAACTGCTTGTAGCGTGGCACACAGACAAGAAACAGAGGGAGTGATTTCTATGGTCCGTCAGAAAGAGCAAGTAATGCTTACTTTTTTGTTTTCCGTTTTCATTTTTTATAACTTTTTTATTTACCAATTTTACATGTTTTTATCTGGTAATCTAAACAACTAATTTAAAGATAACATTATGCAATACAGCAATCATTCTCGAATTACTATTATTTTGTTTTGTGAAATCCTGTACAGTTTCTAATTTTTTTTTTTTTTACCATTTTGTACTCCCTTTAAAAAATAAAATTAAAATATTTTAAAAAAAGAAACAGAAGTAAAGGGAGGAGTCAGAGAGGGAGAGAAATCCTTCCAGGTTCCACCCCCATGTCCAGCCTTTTCCAACAAGGCCCCTTTTCCTAACAACAACTCAGTTATCACCATATTCCAATTATCTTTCAAAAGCCCCATTTTTGAGGGCATGAGGCTTTAAGAAAATATTTAGATATAAACCATAACATTCTTCCCTGGCTCCCCTAAAGACTTATGCACATCTTTTACTACAAACTGCAATTAGACCATCTCTAAGAGTTACCAAAGACTTAACAGTTTCAGCACTGCTGAGAAGTTCAAGTCCAAATTTCATCTGAGAATTAAGGCAAATTCTTAGGATAACCTCCCGTCAAGATCAAAAAGGAAGTGAAACACTGCCATTACACAAGACCAAGGGGTAAATATTCTGATTCAAAAATGGAATAACGGGGGGTTAGAAACCAATGGGACCAAAGCAAGATGGAAATCCAGCAAGAAAAACATCAAATCCTATAGATTCATGTTCAGCCTATGAGGAAAGAAAAGCTATGTAGCTTGGGTGGCTCCAACCATATGGCACTGCTGATGGTTGTAGCCCTTAAAGCTTCTATCTCAGGCTGGGTGTGACTCTCCTCAGACAGTCCACATTCTTGGCTTCTATGATTTCTGGGGTCTTCATTGCACACTCAGCTTTATCATGGCTTAACCCACTTCCCTCTTAGGGAAACGCTCTGTGGCTTCCCAGGGCATCTTCTGAAGTCTGGGTGTAAACCTCTCTGGCCCTACAACTCTTACATTCTGCTTTCTAGTAAAAGCTGCACCACATGGACAATGTCAGAGTCTGCTGCCAGCTCTAATAGTAGCCAGGGGCCCTTGAATCACACCTGCAGAGCCTTGAAAGCACCTAGACAGCTGAGCAATGTGTGAGGAATCCTGGGGACCAAATTCCCTAGGTGGCTCTTCTCCATCAGAGTACCCTAATTCTCTCTCCTCAAAGCAATGTCTATCACTTTTATGAGGCAAAATATGGTGAAGTGCTATTTCCCCATGTGCCCTCAAGCCATTTTTTTCTACTGTCTTGGTCCAAAGTGCTTGGCTTCTTTTCAGTGCTGATCATTTCAGCAACCTAGCTCTGCTCCAATTTTATAGGTGCTTTTTTTTCTGGCAAAATTGAAACCTTTACAAATGAATCTTCTGTTGATTTTCAGCATAAACCTGGCTAAAAACCTTTGACAAAAAAAAATCCATGCTATGGCTTGAAGGTTGGACTGCATTTAAGCTTTCTCCCCTTGGTTATTTAGTCTGATGTCCTTAATTGCAACCTCTCGCAAACTGTCAGGATATGAGCAAAATGCATACATTTTCTTCCAGAGAATAATGCACAATTCGATGGCCACTGGAGTCGTTGATCCCAGTGGAAACTTCCTGAGCCTGGTCTTTATCATCTGCCACTCCACATACACTGTGCTCTTCTAAGCTATACCTAGATTTTCCTATCAACCTGAGCACACAGTAGTCTTGGGCTTCCCCAGATGGCAATATTGAAATCTTTCAAAACTCTACCCACAGATCCATTCTAAAAGCTTCTGAATAACATGGTCAGTATGAGCTCACTAATGACCCCGCTTTTCTGGCACCAACACATATCTTAGTCACTTTCCTCACTGGTGAGACATAAGAGCTGATAACCACATCTTAAAGGAGCAGAGGCTCACTTTAGCTTATAGTTTGTAGCAATTTCAATGTATAGTTGATGGTCTCTGAAACAAGATGGCATGGCACAAGAACAGTCGATATGGCATGGCAGTCAGGAAGTAGATAGAAGAAAAGGAGGAGTTGGGGAGGGATAAACACTTTCAAGCCACACCCCCAAAGACCAGGCTCTTCTGACCAGGCCTCACCTCTTACAAGCAAGTCAGCTATAAAGCCTCTTAGTCCCTAGCCCTCTTTTATTTTTACTTTTTTTATTTTTAGACAGAGTTTCATTATGTTGGTACATTGTCTAGATTGAACTCCAAACTGCTCTCTTCCTGCCTCAGCCTCCCAGGGAGTGGGGATTATAGATGTGTGTCCCACCTCTTCACCTGAAAGTGTTATTTTTATGTAGCCATTAATCATCTAAAGTGTAAAACATCCACACAAAGATATGTAAAACACCTATAAACTCAAAGTGTGAGGTAATGAACCACAGGCCACAGAAAGCAGGAGCCTGGGCTGGACAGGCTGGTCTCCATCCATTCTGCTTTTCTGGATTGGCTGCATAAATGCTGCCATTCTGTAGAAGGAAAGCTCACATTTTGTGTGTGTTTTTACAAAATACTGTGGATTCAGGTAGACGCTATTCAGTTATATTATGACATAGTCTGTTTCACTTCTGTGTTAGGTTAAAATATATGCTTGAGCGTGCACTCACACACACACACACACACACACACACACACAGATGCTGCTGCCCTGTCACTGTGTACAATGCCATTTCCCTTTGGCCAGGGGTCTCCAGCAGCCAAAGAACTCCTGGCCTGCCCATCTGCTCTCGTGAGATGCTTGCTAATAGGTTGTGTGCAGATGTGGCAGGCATGGGAAGCAAACCGAGCTTGGGTGCTTCAGAGGACCTGTTCAGGAAGCACAGTACTGCTCTACTGAACCAAAGACTTCGAGAACATGGGGAGGGTCAGGCCTTAAGTGGCAATAGCCAGAGTCTCCTAGATCGCTGTCATGTTCACCAGGACTGCACAACATCCGTGCATTTGCGCAGTGTACAGCATATGCCAAACACCTCTGGAGCAAACAAAACAGCCACAACTCCCTAGTACTGCAAGACCTATTGTAACCTAGTAGCAGAATGGGCCCTCTCCAGTATGGGCATCCCCTCTCCTCTGTGCTTTCATCTGCCCTCTTCCTAGGAAGGTACATGGCAAGCTAAACAACAATCATCTTGTTCTTGCTGCATGAATCCCAAGAGAAGACATCTTCTAGGAAGGCAATACATAGCCTGTGAGTCTGATGAACATTTCTAGCCTGGCATAGACTACAGGCCCATGAACAGGCACTCCTGCCTCTCTCCCTTTCTACCTACCAGTTGGCACAGTCAGCCTGTGGCAGAATTCTGCACATACACACAAGGAGTGAGTCATGCCTGCAGATTCCTGATGTGCAGATCGCTCAACTGGCCTCACTGTAGCAAATAACCAGATTCCCACATGGTATCACCCAGGCTCTGCCAGATCAGAGGATTAAGCCATAGATGAGGTTCCCTGAGTCTGAGGTGGTTATACAGGGCATCTGGGAGAAAGGGCAAGGGAGAACCCTAAAGGCTGGAGCAGATAAGGCAGAGGAGATAGGGAATGAGTGCTAGTGTGGAGGAGGAGCGGCTGTGTGGAGAACTTTCTGTTCCACACAGCTCAGAAGGAGCCTGGGGGGACAAATCCAGGAGGAACTCTTAAGAGGCAGCCTAGGAGGAGAGCAGGACACTTTCTTTTCAATCCCCACACCTCCAGTGTGCCCTAGAAGACCAGGGAACATTTTTACATATCTTATTCTCTTAATAAGCGACGTTGCCAAGAACAAAGGTTAAGAAATTGGTGCTGAACACACTGAAAATCCATAAAATCCCTCCCCATATTAGTCAGGATTTCTGTTGCTGGGGCAAAATAGCAGACACTCACAACTTAAAGGGGAGAAGATTTATTTGACTCGCAGTTCCAAAAATTTCAGTCTTGAGAGGCTCCCTCCAAGGCAGATACTTCTTGGTAGAGGGGTTGGCTGGAGGAAAACTGCTTGACTCATGGCAGCCAGGAAGCACAGAAGGAAAAGGCCAGAGAGAAAGGAAGAAAATGTAGATGGGATTGGCTCAGGGAGCTGCTGCCTTCACTGAGCCCCACCTCCTACTGCCCGCTCACTCAGCACTGATGCATCAGTGCCTGAATCAGGGCCCATGTCGCAGTCACCACCTCTCCAGGTTTCCAGTTCTCCAAGCACCACCTCTGAGCTCTGCTGCACTGAGGACTGAGCCCTCAGCACACGGGCTGTTGGCGGCCACTGGGAGGGAGATAAACTCTTCCCCACCAAGCTCCCAGTGTTCACCCTCTTCTGCCCAGGCCTTGCTGCTTAAGAGCAAGTCAGCTACAAACCCTAATAGCCATATTTCAGTTTAAATTCCCCCCTTTTTAAAAGCAGTATTCCGAAAACATTGATGCTTTTCTATTGGCTTTGGTTGGAGGCAAGATCTCTGTATGCGACTCAGACTATTCTGAAACTCTTGAGCTCCAGTGATCCTCACGTTTCAGCCTGCCAAGGGCATTTTTTGAATCTTACATCCCATAATTGTGGAAAAAAAAACCCTCTGTAAGAAAACCTGCACAGACCAAATGGGCCAGGGCAGCACAGTGGCACATACAGTACATCCCATGTCACAACTTCTGTACCTTCCCCATGATCAGGGGCAACTGCTTGGTGACAGATGCCAAAGTGCAACACAGAGTAGAAACACTGCTCCATTAGATGCAGCCCAAATGTGACCCAGTGTGAGGAGCAAGCTGCTAGTCCACAGAGTCATTAAAATTTCTGGACGCCCGCATAGCTCGAGAGACCGGCCTGAGACAGCAAGAGACTGGCCTGAGACAGTGCAGCCGACTCCAGCAGCCTCCTGGATCCCACCCCAAGTTCTCCGAGTGAGTGGGAATTTGCCTGACTCACAAGGCTTCCCAGATCAGTGAGTGTCTGGTGAGTCTGAGGGAGAGCCTTTGGCTTCTTCCCGTGTGTGCTCCCCAGATCCCTTCCCCCCCCGAGCCCTCCAAGCCAGTGACCAGCCTGAAAACTCAGGACCCACTCACCAGCACCTCCCAGGATCCCCTGCCCTAAAGCCCGCTCAGCGAGTGGGAATTTCCCCAACTCCCTGGGTATCAAAGATCAGTGAGTGTATAACTCCAGGCCTGCCATGTGGGAGAGACATTTCCCAGGGATTCTCTGCCCCCACCATCCCCCTGTGTCCCTGTGAGAGCTCAAGGCCCACCGTACCAGAGAAACATTTCCCAGCAATTGCCGGTCCCACTCCACAGCCCCAGACCCAGTGAAGGTCGGCTTGGAGTGAGAACTCCAAGCCTGCCATGCTGGATGGACATTTCTCAGCGATTCCTGGTCCCACTCTATGGCCCGAAACCCAGCGCAGCTCAGCCTGTGAGTGAGGGTTCCAGGCCCCCTGCACAGGAGGGGCCTTTCCCAGCCTTCTCGGGTTCCGGCCTGTAGTCCTGGACCCATCACAGGCTGGCTGACTCAGTACAGCCTACTCGGTGAATAAGATCATCCACTATCCTTTTGGGAGCTCAGAAGACCCACCAAAGCCCAGGCCCACCCACCTAGAGAGCAACCTGCCTGACACAGGAGGGCTGACTCTGGCAATTTTCCAGATCCTCGCCCCAAAGCCAGTGAAGACAGTGGGAATTTTCATTACTTGCTCTGCATCCCAGTTTGGTTCATGCTCACTTGACCAGGGAACCAACAGAGGGGAACCACAGGAGCTGCAGTAAAAAGGAACTGAACGCAACAGCTAGATCCAGGATAGGCATAACTGGATAATCTCAAACTTAATAGACTGAACTCGAATATCATAACAAGCTAAGGTTATAGCTGTACCAAAGCTCTACACCAAAGGTCAAAGGTCAGTGCTATACAAAATGACAAAGACAAGGGGAAAAACGCAATCCCAGTCCTCGAGTCTACCAGTAAGGGCAGAGGACACTAACTCAGCTGTAATGAATGAATTAACAGATACAGCCACAAAGGAACAACAGCAGAAAGGTACAGAGGAAATCAGACAAGAAGTAATTCCCCAAATTAAAAAAGAAATATCTGAATACATAGTATCTGAAATAAAGAATCAATTCCAGAAACATTGGGTGGAAAAACAATGCCAACCCAGAACAAGTGCAGAGAGCACTATTCCAGCTGAAATGTATGAATTAACAGCATATGAAGCAAAGACACAACAGCAGAAAGGTCATGAGGAACTCAAAGCAGAAATAATTTTTGAAATCAAAAAAGAATTCTTTGAAAAAAAAAAAGAATTCTTTGAAATCATAGCATCTGAAATACAGAAACAAGTCTGGAAATATACAGAGGAAACGCAACTTGGAAGAAACACTGCAGAAAAAGAATTAATATATACCTCTAAAGAAGACATAGATAAAAAATAATTGAGATCAGAAATATGATGGATTCCTTGAATGAGCAATACAGAAAAGAAATAGAACACATGAAACAGAGTCAAAGAGATATAGAAGAACTAAAAATATCAATCACGAGTCTACAAAATGGTTTGAATGAAAGCAAAGACAGAGTTTCAGATCTTGAAGATGCTGGTGCAGCTAGTGAAAAGGTGAGAAAGGATCTCTTAAAACAACGAGAATGCAGGAAAACATAATCCATCACCTGCAAGATGATGCCAGGATGAACAATGTGAGAATAATTGGTATCAACGAGAATGAAAGAGTCAATACAAATGACAAAGAAAGAATTTGGGGAGAAGTAACCACAGAAAGCTTTCCAAATATGAGGAAACAATCCAACATTCAGGTCATCGAAGCATACAGAACACCAAATAACTTCAACCCAAGTAAAAACACACTGAGACAAATAAGATCCCAGAAATCCAACACAAAAATAATATACTGAAAGCTGCTAGAGAAAAGAAGGAGCTCACATTCAAAGGAAAACCCATCAGAATTACAGCCGACTTCTCTACACAAACAATGAAGGCAAAGAGAGCATGGAGCAGAGCTCTTCAAATCCTGCAGAAAAATAAATTCCAGCCCAGACTATTATACCCTGCAAAACTCTCTCTCAAGTTTGATGGAGAAGTGAAATACTTCCACGACAAAGAACAACTAAAGAATTTCATGATGACAAAGCCATCCCTTCACAGGCTGCTGAAAGATGTTCTAGAGAGAGACCACAATGACCAGAACTCCATAGATGAGAATGGAAGGAACCCACTAAACAGGACAGACAATTAAACACGGGATACAAAGTAGTAAACAACACCAGGTAAATATCATGACAAACATAAGTCAGCACATTTCAATTATAACCATCAGTGTAAACAGACTCAATTCACAAATTAGGAGAAATAGACTGACACAGTGGTTTAGGAAACAAAATCCAACAATATGCTGTGTACAAGAAACACACTTAACTATAAGGGACATTCATAAGCTCAACGTCAAAGGATGGAAAACAATACTACATGCCCCAGCACCTCAGAAAAAAGCAGGAGTAGCAATTCTGTTGTCAGACAGTCTCAACTTCAAACCAAGAATGATCAAATGACACAAAGAAGGCCACTATATATTGGTCAGGGGAAAAATTCAAGAGCAAGAGGTAACACATAAATATCTATGCACCAAACATAGGAGCACCCAACTAAGTAAGACAAATCTTAATGGACATGAAAAACCTAATGTCTAAGAACACAATCTTAACAAGAGAACACACCCTTACTTCAAAAAGGTAGATCAACCAGACAAAAAATTAGCAAAGGAAGTAGTAGAACTGAACCAGAGCTTGGAACAAATGGACCTGGTGGACATATATAGAGTGTTCCACCCAACTACAGCTGATTACACATTGTTTTCAGCTGCACATGGGTCATTTTCCAAAATAGACCACATACTAGTCCAGAGGTCATGCATAAGTATATGCAAGAAAATAGAAATTATCCCATGCATATTATCTGACCACAGTGCAATGAAACTGGAAATAAATGACAAAAGAAACCATAAAAACACTTCTTCACTGCTGGTGGGAATGTAGGCTGCTACAACCATTCTGTAGGACAGTGTGGAGACTCTTCAAAGGAGTAGGACTAGAAATCCCATTCAAGCCAGCTATACCCCTACTAGGAATTTTCCAAGAAGAACTAAAAACATTGTATCATAGTGATATATGTGTACCTATGTTTATAGCAGTGCAATGTGTGATAGCAAAATCTTGGAAACAAGCAAGATGTCCATCACATGAGGAACGGTTGAAAAAGATGTGGTATTTCTATATAATGGAGTATTACTCAGCTATTAAGAATGATAAGCTTGAAGCATTTATATTGAAGTAGATGCCACTTGAACATATACTCATAAGTGAAATAAACCAGACACACATGTGTAAATATTGTATAAGAAGCTAAAAGAAGAAATACAAATGGAAATGTACAACAATAACTAAAAAGAACTGAGTCAGATAAGGCAAAGTGAATGGCATATGCTGTAGAATATTAAACAGCTTTTCTTCTGGATGGTTAACAACCTACATTCACAGATCAAAATTGGAGAAATAGAAGAGCTACAAGGTCAGCCAACATTTTGGCCCTAGTCTTTCAAGGTCAGCGAAGACTCAGGACATAGGAAAACCTGTACTGCAACATCATGAAACTCAGTTGAGCTCCAAATTTTCTGAACAAGGAGTTTATGGAGCCACAGATTGAAGTTCTATAGTGTGCCTGGGGAGAGTCACATGGAGAGAAAGCTTTCTCTCAGGTTCTCACAGAGAGCAAACTGGTCAAACATTGGCCGTGACTCATCCACATGGATGACAGAGACGAAGGATCTGCAGAATAAGGTACTGGACTACAAGATAAACCCTGAGGGGACTTCACTGACCTCATAAGAAACATAAAGTACATGTGTTGATATATAAGTCTTCCTCTATCTGGGTCTTAACCATCTAGCAGAAAAGTATAAAAATGAAATATACATTGTGGGGCCATAATATTAAGTTGAGGTGTAAATGGCTATGGTAGACAACTTCTTCGGATAAGTCACTATTGTTGTGGAATGCTGGACTCTGTTGGATTGTGTTGTCAAGTTCAAGCACCTAAGTTAGTTGAATGACAATGGAGTGCCCATCTCTGACAGGTGTAGACAAGGGAAGGTGTATAGAAAGGCAGAATCATGATGTGTGTATATAGACAGTACAGTTGGGATAGATAACACTGTGCTTCTACATAATCCTATGAGAGGCAAGATTTGCACTAATGGTGGTTGGACAGCATATTATGTCAGCTTCTAGTACTATGGACAACCACTAGGAAAATAACAAGGTAGAAAGTATTAATTATTGAATCTTTGATGTAACTCAGGTGTAAAAAATAAGCTATGCAAAGAGCTACACTCTCTTTATTTACTGATAAGAGACATATGGTATAATAATGTCCGTAAGTATAATATCATGTATGCACCTTCTATGATACCAAAACATTATGAAAACAGCTTGAAATGTATTAATTTATCAAATCCATCTTGTCAAGTTATCTTAAAACTGTCTCAGGGATGTTTCTACTTCAATAAAATAAAAATAAATAAATAAATAAATAAAAATAAGAAAACCACTGTTGTAAATAAATCTGGTAGAAATAAAGAGCTGACATTCCTACAGCAGGAAAAAAAATAGTGTTTGAACAGGATATCCTGTCTGTATCTTGTACTATGAATAACCACTACAAAGACAACAATACGCTATGTATTACTTATTGAAACTGTGCTACTAACCTGTTTTTTATTTTTATTTATTTAGTTTTTTTATTTTATTGAAGTACAAATATGAATCAGATGGTTTTAAGACACCTTAACAAGACAGATTTGATAAAGTAATACTTTGCAAACTGTTTTCATACTGTTTTGGTATCGTACAAGGTGCATACATGATATTATACTTACAGACATTAGTATAGCAGATGTCTTTTATCAGTAAATTAAGAGTGTAGCTGTTTACTTATCTTATTTTTTATACCTGAATTATATCAAAAATTCAATAATTATTTTCCTAGTGGATGACCATAGTACTAGAAGCTGACATAATATCCTGTCCAACCACCATTAGTGCAAATCTTGCCTCTCATAGGATTACATAGAAGCACAGCATTATCTATCCCAACTATACTGTCTATACACACACATCATGATTTTTTCTTTCTATACCCCTTCCTTTGTCTACACCTGTCAAAGGTGGGCACTCCATTATCATTCAACTAACTTAGGTGCTTGAACTAAAGTCAATAGCATTCCTCTACATAGATAACAAGCACACTGAAAGGGAAACAATAGAAACAATACCTTTTACAATAGCACTGCAGAAAATGAAATACCTTGTCATTCACTTAACCAAGGGAGTCAAAGATCTTTTCATGGAAAATTACAACACCCTAAGAAAAGAGATTATAGAGGATTTTAGAAAATGGAAAGATATTCCATGCTCCTGGATAGGAAGAACCAACATCGTGAAGATGGCCATACTCCCAAAATTGCTGTACAGATTTAATGCAATCCCTATCAAACTGCCACCAACATACCTCCCAGATATAGAGAAATCAATCCTAAAATTTATTTGGAACCACAAATGACGTAGAATAGGAAAAGCAATCTTGGCCAATAAAGACAAGGCAGGAGGCATCACAATTCCTGACTTGAAATTATACTTCAAAGCCACTGTGATAAAATCAACATGGTATTGGCAACAAAATCGACCTGAGGATCAGTGGAATAGATTAGAATACTAACCTGTTTTGAAACCTTCTCATTGCTATTTGTTTCTCAATAAAATAAATTTAAAAATGTGAGAAAAAATAACATAAAATTTCTGACCTGCTATCAGTCTTTCTGCCTCCCCGTCCAGGGACCACTTTGGATGGGCACAAGTCCTCTCTTTGTCACTCCAAATGCTAGCAAGACCCCTCAGCCACTGTCATGCACAAGAGATACACCCCTACCACGCACACACACACAGATCCACTTGTACTTGGCCAGAACCTTTATCAGTGAAAACAAATCAACATCTCTATCATCTTCAGCTAATTTAAATTAAGCAATTGTACACTAAGAGAAATCTCTAAAATTATCTTTCTTTTCAACTTTAAGGGGTCTCAGGACCCCTTCTTTGGTCCTGAGAATTGAACTCAGGGACTTCACACAAGTTCTTTATTTTTTATCCTGAGATACTGTCTTGTTAAGTCACACAGTTTGTCAGGCTGGGTTTGAACTTGTTGCATTCCTGCTTCAGCCTCCTAGAGTACTAGGATTACAGAAGTTTGCCACCACACCTGGCCTTCAACTTTATTCATGACTCTGAAGTTATTTTTTTGTTTATGCTGATTCAGGCACTTCAAGTACCAGCTCATGTAAAGGTTGTGCAGAAATAATCATTGCTGATGATCCTTCTAGATATTTCCACACAAGTACACATATGCACATACACTAACATGAGATGTCCTAGCAGGTACTATTGTTATACAGGAATGATAGATATAGTTGAGAAAATTTTACAGTTAATGAATATAGTTAGATTTGTGCCTGAGACATAGTAAATACCTGATAAACTCTAGTCATTATTAATTATAATTATATTACTCTTGGTAATCCTGATTTTTCATTAATTCTGTCATGATTAAGTGATAAATTGCTAGTCTTACTCTGAATCTTTCTTTGACCCAAGTTCGTATATGTTCATTCTGTGATATTACACAACCATTCGAGGTGGTAACCACTCTACTGAGGTCCTTCCTACATTTTGGGTGTCCATTCACTTCCTAATTAAAACCTGTAGTGACAGCATTGCCCACAGAGGTGCCCAAAGTGGTGCCAAAGGGGTTGGGTGCCTCAGCTTGAACAGTTCCCCTCCTGCCAGTGTGGAGGGGGTGACAGTCAGTGGGCACTATGCCCACGACCTTGGGAAAGGAAGTGGTCAGCAGAAGGTGGTCTCCAGCCATGGCACTAGGAGGCCAAGGGAGGGGGCAGGCAGGGTGTGCACCAGCAGAGTGGGGGTGTAGGAGGGGAGGGGATATGGGACGAGGTGCTGCTGGAACAGTTTCACTTAAGTAAGTGAAACTGTGGTAGACATGGTGCTCCGGGGCCGAGAGGACTACACCCTGTCCACGGGCCACCCCTGACCCAGAGCTGAGCTTTTTTTTGTTTTGGTGCCAAGGCTTGAACCCAGGGTCACTACACTGAGTTACGACCCCAGCCTTTTATTTTATTTTATTTATTTTCAGAAGCAGTCCTGAGAAGTTGCTAAATTGCCAAGTCTAGAGCTTGCATTTGCAGCCCTTCTGCTCCAGCCTCCCAGAGCATAGGGGTTATAGAGGTGCACCACCACACCTGAGTAGGAAGCCAAATTTTTGCCAGTTCAACTTCTGCAAAGAATCAGGGAGAAGCAGCTAGAGCCACAGCCTCCATCTTCCTCTGAAAACAAATTCAGTAGAGGACACTGTCCACCCACATTGTGAGGCACCTGCACCCCACCTGAGGCCTATTAGCAGCTGGCCAGGGCCAGTCCTAAAGGTGGTGCCCAGGGTAAAATAGGAAATACATGAATGATTTTGTAGTATAAGGATGTCAGAAACAGCTCTGAGTTAATTCTTGTCATTGAAAAATGAATTAATTCAAAATTTTCTGGAAGGATTTTTCTTGAAGGGGAAGCTGAGGGCTGGAGGCAAACGGCAGATGCCTGGGTCACACTTCCTAGTCGCTGAGATGTCATACTCAGTGCACACTGCTCCAAGGAGGAAAGGTTTGTTTTGCTCACAGATTGCAGACAGTTCATGTCTGCTTGCTCCAGGGCAGGTCTGTGAGGCAGAGGACACGCAGCACATGGCACGGCAGGGGGAAGCAGCAAGATCTAGGGGGGAAGGAGGGTGACGGAGCCTCCCCACCGCACCCCAGCACCCCACCTCCTCCAGCCAGGCTTCCCACATCACAGTTAGCCATAGAGCAGTCTGCTGTGAGTAGCACACACTCACGGCCAGTTCTCCTTCCCAAAGCCCTCCTATGAGTACATGAGGTTTTGGGGGGACATCAGGATACAAACAACAGCGGCCTGCTAAGATCCACAGTTTCCTTTTCAGGGGTGATGCAAACGCTCTCAAATAGCTTGTGGTGATGCCACAAAACACTGAATATACTAATTACCATTGGGTTGTGCACTTAAATGTATGTGCTCTATGGTAAATGAATTATAGCTCAACAATGTTGTCATGAAAACAGGACAGAAGAGTGCCAGATATTCTCTCTGACCACCCACGTGTGACAGGACCAGACAGAGGAGAGAAAATGCGGGACTCTGTGGCAGTCTCTTCAGCCACACAATCTCTGTAAAATCTGCATTCCCCTTCCACTAAGGTAACTTCCTCCCTATCCAACTGGGTAACAGTGACGATATCAAGATGGCACCATCATGACTGGTCCAAGAAGAGGGTTTATGGGCTAGTGGCCCACCAGGGGCCTTCCCAGGGACTCTAAGCTGATGCCAAAAGGAAGATGTTCTCCTCCTTCAATTGTAAACCAGGAGCCCATAGATTTGGAGCTGCGGACGGTGTGCTACCACGCGCAGAGAAGCCCCCAAGTCCGGGCCCTCCTCGGCACCCTCCATGGCACACTCCACCGTTCTCCCCACTGTGTAGTTTTTAACTTAAGCCACTGCAAACTGAGTTTCTACACTTGCAATCAAAAGACCCTGAGGGAGGCAGCATTTAATGTTATGGAACTTTGACCAAAGCCCACCCAGCACTGGTCTGCATGGTCTCATTTCTCTTTCCTTTCTGACCTCAAAGCTTTTTAACATATCAAATTACCATTTAACTTGTAAACAGCAACTATTACTTTGATACATTTTATAATGCTATAATTCAAATCTAAAACTAAGTTTTCTAAAGACACAAACAGAAAATATCAGTCTGAGAAACAACAAGACGGGAAAGCCGAAGAAGGCAATGAATGGGCTGACGTATCAGACCAAGGGATTTGCCCCTCAAGTAACAGGAAAGAATGAAGGAAGAAAATGCTGCAGAAAAGCGAAGGGATTTGAGACGAGAAATTAGAGCATCAGGGATCTTGGGGAAGTCATGACATCAGAGAGGAGAAAAATATGCAAAAATAAATTTAGGGGCTAGGGAGATGGCTGAGTAGAATAAGCGCTTCCCTAGCAAGCACAAGGGCCTGAGTTCAATGCCTGGTTCTGCAAAAATAAATAAAATAAAATAGTTAATTAAATAATGGAAGTATAGTTCCTCTTTCAAGAAAAAGCTCTTAGAATCAAAAGGAAAAGCGAGCAAATTCTACAGGAGTGAAATTTAAGGCCATGAATGCAAAGAAAATATTTTGAATGCATCCAGCAGTAAAGAGCCCCTCACTAGAAGGCAGGAAGACTCAGGTCCTGCTTGACTTCCAGCAGGAGCAGTGAATGTGAGAAAAAGTGGGACAGTGCTTGGCAAGAACTAAATACAACATATCTGAACCTAGAAAAATTCTATCTCTAGACAGCTGTCCTCAGACTGAGAGGAAAAAAGCCAGATGCGCTGTGCACACCTACATCCCCACTGCTTGGGAGGCCAGGGAAGGAGGAGTCCTTGGATCTAGGAATTCAGGGCTGGTGTGACTCTGCCCCGAACAACAACAAAATGGAAGATATGGTAGAAGTAATGTGGGAGCATAACTCTCAGGTCCTTTGTCATTCGAAGACCTACTTTTCGTGAAACATTTTTGGGAGAAAGATAAAAAATTAAGGGAAACACACTGCTATCGTGAGCAGTTAAAATTATGAACTGCAAGGGGCCCAGCATTTTGTTAAGATGCATTATTTGAGAGAAACCAGAATTAAATTCTGCCCGACATCAGCATCAAAGAGGGCAAAAGGAAAAGGTCCCTAGATGACAGTGTCGTACTTTTCTTGGTAGAATAAAAACATAGATATTGGTATGTTTAAAGGTCAGCAGGAAGGAAAACATTAGAATAGGTTCTAAAATAAAGGAATTGAGACTGGGCATGGTGATACATGCTTGTAATCCCCGTGCTTGGAAAGCTGAAAGCAGGAGAATCACTATGAATCTACTCTGTGCAGTGAAACCCTGTAGACTCTGTAGATCCTGTCATAAATTAAAAATAAAATAAAATAAAGGAATCAAAAATTAAATAATTAAATATATCAATAAAAAAATACTTGACTTATGCAGTAGAAACCAGGAACAAAGAAAGAAAAGGAAGCTCAGCATACCAAAAGTGACAGATACTAGAAATGGAGTCTTATCTGTGCAAATAGGCTAAATTCACCTCCTATGTGACACATGATGCTCACTGAGCTTGGGAACAGGATGGTTACAGATACATCAAGAAAAAAAAAAAGGTGAAGCACCTTACAAAGATTATGAACTTAAGGTCTGCAACTCTGAAGAGAAAGAAAGCTGGCAGACCGACCTTAGTTCTGATCAATGAGAACATAAGTCTAAAGCTACCAGAAGGGCCAGAAGATGCCACTGTAGCCTGATGGAGAATGGAGAACCATGCGCTTCCGGAGCAGGAGTCGTGCTCGGTGTGTGGTGCGACAGTGACCACACTGCTGAGAAAGAGGTAAAATCAGTCCCTGCAGCTGGGGATAACAGCACATCCTTCTTAAGACGGACAAAGCAAGAAGACAAAACCAAGTACAGATATCCTAGGTGCAAAAAAATATGGTCAGTGAGCTTGACCTGTAAAGACCATTATACTCAACTGAGAGAGCACATTTTTTTTTTTTAAATCCTCATGTGAAAATTTGTACACATAGGCCAACCATTCAGCCAAAAGCAGGTCAGTTTTATACAGATTACATTCTCTAGCATCATTATGACAAAAGTAGAAATTACCAATACAGTGACAACTTTTTAAAAGGCCCTTTGGAGCCAGCCAGATAGCCCAGCACCTGCTTACTCAGACATGGGGACCAGGGTTTGATCTCTGGCATGCTGTGCCGTCCCCACTCCAGGGGCGTGTTGAGATGGTGGCTGAGACTGGGCATGGTGAAGCACACCTGTAACCCCAGCGCTTGGAGGCTGAAAACAGGAGGATCACTATGAGTCCGATCTGTGCAGTGAGACCCTGTACACCTTGTACTAAATACATTTTTTTTTTTTGCAGAACTGACACACTTGCCGGAGAAGCACTTATTCCACTGAGCCATCTCCCCAGGCCTACTGAATACATTTTTAAAGAAAAGTCCTTTGCCCAGAAACTAAAAAATATGCTACTAAATAATCCTATTTTTTAAAAAAATGATGTTTAATACTATGTGCTCATGAAATCTCTACACAACAAAAATATGAGGCATAATAAAAACTATTTAGCAGTGAAATATATAGAATTTCTTGTCTTGGGTACCTTGAGAGATGAAATTTTAAAAAGGAACAACATAGCAAAACTTAAACAAATAAGAGAATAATGAAAATAAAGCCTAATTTAATGAAACAGGAGACAGAAATGATGAAGAAAGTTAGCCCAAAAGAGAAAAACTGGCTATCAGAACAAATCAATTAGCAACATATCTGCCAGGCTGAACAGAAAGGAAGAAAGAAGGCAACAAGATTTGGAACAAGAGAGGGATTGAGAAGGTGCAACTGATGATCTTGAACAACATCTGCTGATAAACAGGACAGGTGAATGCGAAAGAACAATGCCAAGTGTAACACAGGGACGGGCGTGAGGAACAGAGCAGCAGGTCTGAAGAAGGTGGTGTGATTGCCTCAACCTACCCTTGGAAAAGCAAGATGGTGTGGCTCAGAAGTGCTACCAGGCGTTTGTTTCTTCACTTCGTCCAACTTTCATGGCATACAACTTGCACACCAGAAAGCTCACATGTCTCAAGTGTATCACTCAATGCCTTTTGTATTTTTAATGTTGTGCAACACTGACCATAGTCTAGTTTTAGAATATTTTCACCACCCCCCCAAAAAAACTGTGAAAAGCCACTTCCCGTTTCCTTTCCCAACACACACCCCACTTCTGCCTCCAGCCCAGGCATACTGAATCTATATTTGTCCTTGTAGATTTGTTTATCATGGACGAGTCCTAAAGATAAAATGTCACACATGGCTTTCTGTGGCTAGCTTCTTCCTCTTGGCCCAGTGTTTTCAAGGTGGGTCTACACAGTAGCATGGTTCTATATTCCATTTCTTTTTGTTGCCAAATAGCATTCTATAATGTAGATACATCACATTTTATTTTCCCAGTCACTTGTTGATGGACATTTGGGTTATTTTCATGTTCTGTTTATTACAAATTATGGTGTTATGAACATTTATGAAAAATTTTATGTGAGCATATGTTTTCACTTTTCTTGAGTAGGTAACTAAGAATACAACTGCTGGATGGCCTTAGTTACTGTTCTCATTGTTGAGATAAAATACCCAATACCCAAAATTAAAGGAAGAAAGGTTTATTCAGCTCACAGTTGGTAGAAGTTCCAGGACAGTGTTGGCTGGCTCCAAGGCAGCGTGGCATCGCAGAGGAGAAACAGTTCATGGTGGGCAGCAGGGAGGATGGCAGCCAAGCGACAAAATGGTGAGGAAAAAAGCAGCAAGAGCCACAAAAGCCCTCTTTCGGTCCCTTCTACTAATCCCAGGCCATGTGCCTCTAGGGTGGCATTACCCACCTGCAGGGAAGGCCTTCCCATCATCCACACTCAGGATGGTGTCAAACCAGTCAGTGGACCAATTCAGGAATCGCATAGTCCCAGCATCACTCTCCCTAGATCCAGCCATCCCTGAAAAAGCCCCACCTGTGACCACATGAAGCTTTGTGGGGGACATCTGGACACAAGCCATCATGTGGATCACATGTTACCCTACGCTTAATGTTTTTAGAAACTGCCAAGTTGTCAAAGTGCCTGAACCATTTTTTTTTCTACCAGTAATGTATGTGTGTTTCTATTTCTTCCTGTCTTTGCCAGCACTAGCGTCTGTGATTTAATCGTAGCCATTCTGGTGAGTATAAAGTGATAATTGAGTTTTGTGGCTGTGACTCATCCACATGGATGACACAGACAAAGGAACTACAGAATAATGTACAGGACTACAATATAAACCCTGAGAAGACTTCAATGACCACATAGGAAATATAAAGTGCATGTGTTGGTATATAAATTTTGATCTACCTAGGTCTTAACCATCCAGCAGAAAAGTGTAAAAGTATAAAAATGAAGTATACATCGTGAGCCCATAATATTAAGCTGAGATGTAAATGGATATGGTCGACAATTTCTTTGAATAACTCCCTATGGTTGCAGAATGCTGGACTGTGTTGGATTGTGGTGTCGAGTTCAAGCACCTAAGGTAGTTGAATGTCAATGGAGTACCCACTTTTGACAGGTGTAGACAAAGGAAGGGTTGTAGAAAGAAAAAATCATCCTGTGTGTGTATAGACAGTACAGTTGGGATAGATAATGCTGTGAGTTTTGTATATTAATCTCATATTCTAGAACATTGCTGAATTTGTTTGTTTATTCAAATAATTTCTTAGTACCCTGTAAAACTTTTAGGAAACAGTTAAGTCTTCAGTACAAATTACTATAAAATACATATGTTTATTTGTCTGGGGCTTTTTGTTTCTTTGTTTTGTCTTTTTGAGACACATTTTTCACTATGCAATTCAGACTGACCTTGAGCTCAGTTTGTAGCCCAGGCTGACCTCAAACTTGCAGCAATCCTCCTGCCTCAGCCTCCTGAGTTCTGGGATTACAGGTGTGTGATACCATGCCTAGCTTAAAATACATAAATTTAATACAAAATTGCCAAGCTCAATTTTATGAAACTAATGCTAAGCTTATTCTAAAATCAGATAAAGGCAATATAAGAAAAGAAAGGAAAGTCTCAAAATTCCTATAGATAACATTATCTAGGACATTACAAAGAATGACACGCAGATCAGCAGCAAGCACCTGGCTGCATGCACAAGGATCCTACTGTCATGCCTTCACCTTACTATAATATTTGTGGCCCAGGACAACTGTAAGGAAAGGGGGAAAAAAAAAAAACAGTAGAAGGAAAGAGATAAGAAGGGACTGGGGTGATGGCTCACTGAAATAAGCACTTCCCTGGCAAGTGCAAGGGCATGAGTTCAATCCCCGTTCCAGGGGGAAAAAAAAAAAAGGCAAGAGATAAGACCTCATTGCTTTTTACTTGATTAATTATCAAAACATCAAATACAAGCCTGCTGCGGCAGTGCATGCCTGGACTCTCAGAGCTCTGCAAGGCTGAGGAGAAGAGCCACGAGCTCCTGTTTAATGAAATTTAAAATGTTTAGAAGGGATGAAGGTATGTCAGTGCAAAGATCCTAGGCTCTATCTCCAGTACCACAAAACAACACTAAAAGTCAAATATATTTTAGAAGAAGCTAGAAGCTTTGATGATGCTAAATATAGGACAATTCAATGAAAAATAGCATTTTTCTGCACATGAAATATCTAAACTGAAATTAAAATTTTATTTATTTATTTACTTTTCTGTGCTGGTACAGGGTTTATAGGATTTACATGGTCTCACTACATAGATTGGACTCATAGTGATCCGCCTGTGTTCAGTCTCCCTTGAGCTGGGTTTATAGGCATGCTCAAGGGAGACCATACCAGTCTCAATTGCTGTCTCAGCATGCCCCAGGTGCAGGGCTGTCACAGTAGTCCAGGGATTGAACCCCTGACCTCTGTGTCTGCCTAACTAGGAGCTTTAATCCACTGAGCTATTTGGCTGGCTCTGAAATTAATTGTTTTTTTCTTACATTAAAATTTTAAGGACACAATTTATATGGAAGGCCAGCCAGGGATATAGCTCAGTGCCACAGTGCCTGCCCCACAAGTACAAAGTCATGAGTTGGATTTCTGGTAGGAAAAAAAAACACCTCACAAACTATGTTTTATATAGAAAACTAAACTTTAAAAAATAAGATAATGCAGCATTGTTTTCAGATCTTGGTCTCTAAATACATTCTCCAAAGAGAAAAGGAGACCCTGGAATGGATTTTAGCTGTCCACTATAGATATATAGTACTCTTGGCAAAAATGTACAATCTGAGCTTGGTCAGGAGGAAAAATTAGACAACTCTCCCCACCAAAAAGGCATCTACAAAATAGTGGCTATTCCTTCAATTTTTCTGGAAGTATTAAATTTATGGAAGACAAATACTGAGAAAATGTCCCAAGTTACTGGGACAGTTAAGGGTCATGGTATGCAAGGTTGGCACTTGGGCCAGAGAAAGGACATAGTGGTAAATTTATGTGAAACTTGATGATGAACAGCTGTGGTTTGCTGGGTAGGATGATACCACATGCATGGGCTACTTTGATTCCTGCATTGTATGTGAAAGAGCAACAATTGGGAAGGCAGGTGAAGGCAATGGGGACCATTCTTGTTGTGTTTTTCAACTTTTTTCATAAGATTGGAAGTGATTTCAAAATGAATATTTAGCTGGGGAGATAGTTCAGTGGCTTACGTGTCTGCCTTGGCGAGCACAAGTCCCAAGTTCGATTCCTGGTACTGCGAAAAAAAAGAAAAAAAGAAAAAACAAACTTAAAAAGTAAAATGAAAAAGTAATGAAGATACAAATAATCTAAGTATATCCTATTTTGTGTACAATAACAATATTTTAAATGTTTTCAATTAGTTGTGAATTCATATGAAATTTCAGCATTATATCAATCTAAGTTGCAGGTGAATTCTTTTATGAAACAGTACATCAAACTGAAGGAAATATAAAGGGATTTTCTTTGCTAAATATTAAGACAAAACTCCAAGTTTACCTTGGTTTTGTTTGTCTTGGTGCTGAGGATTGAGCCTAAGGACTTCACACTGAGCCACATCCTTAGCCTTTTTCTTTTTTAAGTTTTTGAGACAGAGTCTTGTTAAATTGCCCAGGCAGGATGGAACTTTCAATCTTACTGCTTCAGCCTCCCAGAATATTGGCATTACAGGCAGATTGCTATTTTTATTGATATGAAAACAAGTCAAGGAGTGGGACTGCCTGGAGCTGTCTGGATCTTCACTCCATCCAGCCCCCAGGTCCAGTGTGTGTGTGTGTGTGTGTGTGTGTGTGTGTGTGTGTGTGTGTGTGTGTGTGTGTGTGTGTGTGTGTGTACACCTTCCTCCATCAGACAGGCCTGGTGTGAAACCCTATGGGAGAACTCCTTGCAAAGAGGCTAGACACAAGACCCACCCAACTGATCCAGGAGCAGAACATCTTTCCACAGAGGCACAGTGGTTTCACTTCCAAGGGTTGCAGCAGGAAAAAGTAGAGCACAGCAGGCAGATCCAAGCGACATCCACTTGGACAAGTTTGAACTTGGTAGATCTGGACCTGGTGCTAAGGTAATAACTGCACCAAACTCTATACCAAAGGTCAGAAGACAGTGCTATACAAAAAGACAAAGAAAAGGAGCAAAATGCATTCTCAGGCTATGTGCCAATACAGAACAAATTCAGGAGACAATAGTATAGTATAAATTGGAAATAACATACTGAAATCTCTGAAACAACAGTGTCAGAATTAAAGAAACAATTTCAGAAAGCTATAGAGGAAATCAGATCAGAAACAAAGGCTGGGGAGAGATAGCTCAATAGAATTAGTGCTTGCCTGGCAAGCACAATGGCCTCCTGACTTCAATCCCTGGTTGTGTAAAACAAGAAAAAGAAATAATTTCTGAAGTAAAAAAAGAAATGATAGCCGGGCGTGGTGGCGCAGGCCTGTAATCCCAGCACTCGGGAGGCTGAGGCAGGAGGATTGTTGTGAGTTCGAGACCAGCCTGAGCTACAAAGTGAGCTTAAGGACAGCCTGAACTGCATAGTGAGACCCTGTCTCAAAAAGGCAAAAAAAAAAAAAGAAATGATAACTATAACGAAAGAAGTACTAAGTGCTTCTAAAAAAGACACTGATGAAAAATAGAGAACACAAAACTGATGGAATCCTTGAAGAGGCAATATAGGAAAGAAATAGAATACATGAAGCAGATTCAAACTGATATAAACGAAATTAAAACCTCAATCACAAGCTGGCCAAACCATGTGAATGAAAGTTACAATAGAGTTTCAGAATTTAAAGACACCATTACACCTGGTGAAAAGGTAAGAAAAGATCTCTTAAAAACAACTAAGATGCAGGAAAAAATAGCTCAACATCTGCAAGATGATGCAAAGATAAACAACATGAGACTAATAGGCATCAATGAGAAAGAAGGAGTCAATACAAATGATATAAAAAATATGGGCAGAAGTAATAGCAGAAAACTTCAAAATATGGGGAAACAATCTGGCACTGAGACAATGGAAGCATACAGAACTCCAAATAACAACCCAATTAAAACCACAACCAGACATATAATAGTCAAGATCCCAGAAATTCAGCACAGGAAGACTATACTACAAGCTGCTAGAGAAAAGAAACAGATCACATTTAAAGGAACACGCACCAGAATAGTAGTAGATTTCTCTTCACAAATCATCAAGTCAAGGAGAGCATGGAGCAAAGTACTTCAAGTCTTGCAAGAAAACAAGTTCCAATCCAGACTGATATACCCTGCAGAATTCCTTTCAAGTTTAATCAAGAAGTGAAATACCTTCACAATAAAGAACATATAAAGAATTTCATGATGACAAAGCCAACCCTACACAGACTACTAAAAGATATTCTAGAGAGGGATGACCACAACAAAATGACCACAACTCCATAAACAAGAATGGAAAGAACCCACCAAATAGGGGAAACAAACACAGGAGAAAAAAGATATACAATAACAGTCTTTCAATTATGCTTTTGTTTATTTATATATTTTTTTTAGTTAAGATTTTTTTGAAATTTGTCGGTTGTCTTTTCACTTTGTTGATAATTTCTTTTGATGTGCAAAAACTTCTCAACAAGAGTTGGTCCAAGTTGTTAATTGTTTCAAGTGTTTCCTGTGTGAAAACATATTTGTTCACAAACTACCCCTATTTCTTCAAGAGTTCTTCCTACTTTTCTTCTAGGAGATTGTTTTTGTTTTAATGTTTAGATCTTTAATCCATTTTCACTTTAGCTTAGTGTATGGTGCTAGACCTGGGTCACATTTTAGTTTTAGGCATGTAGAAAGCCAGTTTTTCCAGCACCATTTGGAGGCTATCATTCCTCTAATCAGCATGTTTGGCCCCTTTGTCAAGGGCTGAGTGTGTTCATAGTGGCCTCTGCATTTTCTAATCTATTCTATTGATCATCAGGCCTATTTTGTTGCCAATATAATGTTGATTTTATCACAATAGCTTGATAGTATAATTTCAAGTCAGGATTTGTGATGCCTCCTGCCTTGTTTTTGTTGGCCAGGATTGCCTTTGCTATTCTAGGTCTTTTTCTGGTTCCAAATAAACTTTAGGAATGAATTTTCTAGGTCTGGGAGGTATGTTGGTGGTAGTTTGATAGGGATTGCATTAAATCTGTACAACAATTTTAGGAGTATGGCCATCTTCACAATGTTAGTTCTTCCTATCCAGGAGCAGGGAATATTTTTCCATTTTCTGAAATCCTCGACGATCACTTTTTTTTTCAGAGTGCTGCAATTTTCCATGAAAAAATCTTTGATTTCTTCATTTAGATATTCCAACATATTTCATTTTCCACAATGCTACTGTTAAAGGTATTGTTTCTATGGTTTCCCTCTCAGGGGAATGTGTTTATTATCTGTGTAGAGGAATGCTATTGACTTTTGGGTATTGACTTTGTACCCTACTATGCTACTGAATTTATGCATCAATTCTAGTAGCTTCTTGGTGGAGTTTTTTGGGTCTTCCAAGTAAAGTATCATGTCATCTGCAAATAATGATAAGTTAACGTCTTCTTTACCTATTCTTATTCCTTTTATTTCTCCCTCTTATCTAATGGCTGTTGGTAATGATTGCAAAACTATACTGAATAGGAGAGGTGATAGAGGACATCCTTGTCTTGTACCAGATCTGAGAGTAAAACATTTCAGTTTTTCCCTGTTTTGAATTATATTAGCCATTGGGCTGTCATAGATGGCTTTTATCAAATTGAAGTATAGGCCATCTATTCCAATTTTCTGTGAATTGGAATGAATGAGTGCTGGACTTTATCAAAAGCCTTTTCTACATCAATTGAGATGATCATGTGGTTTTTAGATTCACTCTATTAATATAGCATATAACATTTATAGATTTTTGAATTTTGAACCATCCTCTCATCCCTGGGATGAATCCTACCTGGTCATGGTGTATGACCTTTTTGATGACTTGCTGTATTCTGTTTGATAGGATTTTATTGAGGATTTTTGCATCTATGTTCATGAGGGAGATTGGCCTGTAGTTCTCTTTTTTGGTTGTGTCTTTGCCTGAATTTTAAATCAGTATAATACTGGCCTCCAGAAATGATTTTGGGAGGTTTGCTTCCTTTTCAATTTCATTAAAGAGTTTGAGGAGTGTAGGGATTATATGTTCTATAAATTTCTTGTGGAATTCAGCTGTGAATCCATCAGGACCTGGACTTTTCTTTGCTGGCAGGCTTTTTATTACATTTTGTACTTTATTGGCTGTTATTGGATTATTGAAAGTTGTTATATCTTTTTGATTCAGTTTTGGTAATTTGTACCTTTCAAGAAATCTGTCCATTTCATCTGTGTCTTCTATTCCGTGAGCATAAAGATTCTCAAAGTAGCTATTGATAACCTGAACTGAATTTGCACTGGGTCTGTGCTGATTATACCCTTTTCATTCCTTATTGCTTGTATTTGAATTTTTTCTTTCCTTGTTTTCATGAGGTTAGCTAGGGGATTATGGATTTTATTTAGTCTTTCAAAGAACCAGCTTTTTGATTTGTTAATTCTTTCAACTGTTTTTTTCATCTCAATTGAATCAATTTCTGCTCTAATCTTTATGATTTCTTTCCATCTTTGGGCTCTGTATTTGGTTTGCTCTTCCTTTTGTAGATGTTGGAGGTTCAGCATTAGGGTGTTTATTTGTTTTCCTTCTGTTTTCCTCATGTGTGAGTTCATATCTATAAATTTCCCTCTAAGGACTGCTTTCATTACATCCCATAAATTCCGATAAGTTGCACTTGAATTTTCATTGAATTGTAGATATTGTTGAATTTCTTGTTTAACTTCATCTGTGACACATTGATTGCTGAGTAGGGTGTTGCTTAATTTCTTTGTATTTAGCGTGTTTTTCTGGTGTCTTCTGTCATTTATTTCTAGTTTCATTGCACTGTGGTCAGAAAATATGCATGGGATAATTTATGTTTTCTTGCACACACTTCAGCATCACCTCTGAACTAAATGGTCCATTTTAGAAAATGACATGTGTGTAGCTGAAAAAAATGTCTATTCAGCTGTGGTTGGGTGAAACACTCTGTATTTGTCCACCAAGTCCATTTGTTCTAAGCTCTGGTTCAGTTCTGCTACTTCTTTGCTATTTTTTTTTTTGTCTGGTTGAGCTGTCTTTTTGGGATAAGGGGCTGTTAAGGTCTCCTGTTATTATTATGGTCTTGGATATTAAATTTTTCATGCCCATTAAGATTTGTCTTATGTAGTTGGATGCTTTTGTGTTTGGTGCATAGATATTTATGATGGTTACTTCTCTCTCTTGAATTTTTACCATTACCAATAGATAGTGACCTTCTTTATTGTGCTTGATCCTTCTTGGTTTGAAGTTGAGACTGTCTCAGAACACAATTGGTATATCTGCTTTTTTCTGAGGTGCTGGGGCATGTAGTATTGTTTTTCATCCTTTGACTTTAAGCCTATGAATGTCTTTTTAAAGTTAAGTGTGTTTCTTGTATACAGCATATTTTTGGATTTTGTTTCCTAATCCACTGTGCCAGTCTATTTATCTTAGTTGGTGAACTGAGTCCATATACATTGATGGTTTCAATTAAGATGTGTTGACTTACACTTGACATGTTATTTACCTATTTTACTGATTTTTGTCCTGTGTTTGTTTGCCCTATTTGGTGGGTTCCTTCAGTTCTCATTGGTAGAGTTCTGGCCGTTTTTGTCCCTCCCTGAACATCTTTCAGTAGCCTCTGTAGGGATGGCTTTGTTACCATGAAATTCTTTACTTGTTTTTTGTCAGGATAGTATTTCACTTCTCCATCAAACTTGAAAGAGTTTTGCAGACTATAGCAGTCTGGGCTGGAATTTGTTTTTATATAGGACTTGAAGAACTCTGCTCCATGCTCTCCCTGTCTTCATGGTTTGTGCAGAGAAGTCGACCATAATACTGATGGGTTTTCCTTTGAATGTGATCTGCTTCTCTCTAGCAGCTTTCAGTATAGTATTCTTGTGTTAGATTTCTGGGATCTTGACTATTATATATCTCACTGTGTTTTTAATTGGGTTGAAGTTATTTGGCATTCTGTATGCCTCAGTTACTTGAATGTTAGATTGGTTCCTCATATTTGGAAAGTTTTCTGCTATTACTTCTGCCCATATTCTTTTTATATCATTTGTATGGATTCCTTCTTTCTCATTAATGCCTCTTAGTCTCACATTGTTCATGTTGGCATCATCTTGTGTGTGATGGATTGTTTGCTCCTGCATCCTAGTTGTTTTTAAGAGATCTTTTCTTATCTTTTCCTTAGTTACACCAGTGTCTTCAAGTTCTGAAACTCTGTCTTCACTTTTACTCAAATGGTTTTGCAGACTTGTGATTGAGATTTTTAGTTCTTCTATATCTCTTTGACTCTGCATCATGCGATCTATTTCTTTCTTGTATTGCTCATTCAAGGAATCCATCATATTTTTAATCTCTTCTATTTTTTTTTTATCAATGTCTTATTTAGAGGTAGCTATTAATTCTTTTACTGCAGAGTTTTTTCCAAATTGGGTTTCCTCCATATGTGTACATACTTGATTTTTTACTTCAGATGCTACGATTTCAAAGATTTCTTTTTTTGTTTCAGAAATTATTTCTGCTCTGAGTTCTTCACCTTTCTGCTGCTGTTTCTTTGTTTGCGATGCTGCTAAATCATATGTTTCAGCTGAACTAGTGCTCTCAGCACTTGTTCTGGGTGGGCATTGGCTTTCCGCCATACATTTCTACATTAGATTCTATACTTCAGATGCTATGTATTCAAAAATTTCTTTTTTTTTCATTTCAGGTGTCAATTCTGATTTGAGGTCCTCTATCCTCCTGCTGTTGTTTCTTTGCTTCTGATGCTGTTAATTCATTCATTTCAGCTGAGCTAGTGTCCTCTGTACTTGTTTGGGCTCAGGGCCTGAGATTGCGTTTTGCTCCTTGTCTTTGTCATTTTGTATAGCTCTGATCTCTGCACTTTTGTGTAGAGCTTTGGTGCAGTTTTAACCTTGGCATATATTGAGATTTGAGTGCAGATCTATGAAGTTTAAATTTATCAAGTTACACCTGGCCTGGATCTAGCTATTGTGTTCAGTTCCTTTTTGCTGCAGCCCTTTTAGCACAACTGTGAGCCTATGGTCCCCTCTGTTGTGCCCCTGGCTGAAGCTCTCCCACGCACTCACCGGACCGTGCTGGGCTGGATCAGGGGCTGGAAAAGTCACAAAACTTCTAACTTGCTCAGTGGGCTTTGGGGCAGGGGCCCTGGGGATTTGGAGGGGCTGCAGGGGCTCAGTAGAGAGTCTCACACAGGTGCCTGAGTTTTGCTCTTTTTTTTTTTTTTTTTTTTGTAGAGCATTTTTTATATTTTTTTTAGGTATCACTTTTTTATTTTTTATATATTTTTTCTTTTAATTAATATATTGTACATTGTTATCCTCTTAGTGGTTGTCCATAATACAAGAAGCAGAAAGGATATCCTGTCCAGACACTATTAGTACACATCTTCTCATTGAGTTAAGCGAAAGTAGCAGTATATTTACTCTAACTATTCTGTACATACATAAACAAAATGGTCCTTCCTTTGTAGCCTCTTTTTTTGTTTGGTTCTTCAGAGATGGGTATTCTATCGGCATCTAAATACTATATGTACATGACCAGGAAAACAATCCAAAACAGTTAAGCAGTCCACAATAATACTGGGTTATCTGCAGAAGTTGTTGACTTGAGCCATTCACAGCTCAGTATGTTAGTCTGGCTTTACTTTATATACCTTGTTTTTATACTTTTCTGCTGGATGGTTAAGACCAAGGTAAAGGAAGACCTTTATGACAAAAAATGTAACTTTTGTATGAGATAAGGTCAGTCAGGTACTCTCAGGGTTTATCCTATACCCTGTACTGCACTTTGTAGATCATTTGTAAATGTCAGCCTTGTGGATGAGTCACAGAGAGTGCTTGACCAAATTACTCCCTCGGAAAGCATTAGAGAAAGTTTTCTCTCCATGTGACTCTCCTTAGGCACACTATACATCATCTTTCACATTCCTCTGTGGCTCCATAATCTCGTTGATCAGAGAATTTGGGACACAACTGAGTAACATGATTTTCCAGTACAGGAGTCCTGAGTCTTCACTGACCTTGAAAGGCTAGAGCCAAAATGTTGGCTGACCTTGCAGCCTTTCCTTTTCCCCAATTTTTGATCTACAAGCTTAGGTTGTCAACCCTCCAGAAGAGAAGCTTATTAGTACCCTGCAGCCAATGCACTTTGGTTTACCCACACTATTTGTCTAAATATCAGACATCGTAGGCATAATGTGGATCAGGTATTTTCCATCAAGTACTGAGATATTAAATTCTAAGTCCTTACAGAATATGAAGAAAGAAAAAAAATTTAAAAATAGGAATGAACACTTACATATATTTACATAGAAATTCAGAAATCTATCCATATACAGCATTGTAGCAGGACTGTCCTGTGAATTTTTTTGTGTGCATGTCTTATTTTTCATTTATTACCCTTAAAAAAACTTTTATTTGATAGACAGTATAGTAATACTTGGTATGTCATGACAAGAAATACGTATTTAGAAGACAAGAATGACAGTTATTCCAAGTGTGAGCCTTCTATTACACGTTGCTAAGTTCAGTGTAGTTGCTTGGTTCACAGGTATCAGCATATATAGTTAGCTGTGGTGAGAATCCTACCAATTAATTGCTAATTTCAAAAATCTGCTGATGCTTCTCAGGATCATTGCCTTACCCATCTAGTATAAATGAATGGTTTTGCCCCTGTCATATTTCCCAGCTTTTCTCCTTGACCTCTCCTCATTGTCCAATCCTCAAGTCTTCGGTTTCCTTTTATTATTATTCTTTTGTATACAGCAGCAAAATCATTCCATCAGTATACTCTACAAATGGACTTCTCCCATACCCTATGGGTCACGATTCTGTATGGGTCTACAGGGTGGATATCAAGGAAATAGCAGTTGCTCAGTCCCACAAGTGACACCTGACCACTAGTAAGTGTCATGGACACTGTCCACATCCACCATATGTGATATGGTGGATATCTGTGCTATATCCTATTCCCAAACTTTTAGAAGTGCTGCTCATATATTTGCCATTCCAGTATTTGGCTTATGTTTTAGTCTTAGTAATTCTTTACTATCATTTTATGATAGCTTTCAGCTTTTTCTTAGCTGATATTTCTGTATATATTAACTGTGTGAGTACTCTAGTTTTGAAATTTTTAAATTTTATTGAGAAATAAATAGCAATGAGACAGTTTCAAAACTGATTAATACAACAGTTGCAATAGTTAATACATTATACGTTGTTATTTTCTTAGTAGTTATTCCATAGTGCATGAAGCAGACAGGATATCCTGTCCAAATACTATTAGTACAAATATTTCTTCTCATTGATTTAAGCAAAACTAGTTGAATATCTGTTCTAGCTATTCTGTATATACAAATACAAAATGGTTCTTCCTTTGTATCCCCTTTTTTGTTTAGTCTTGTCAGAGATGGGCATTGCATTGGCATCTAAATACTATAGGTGCATGAATTCAGCAAAAAAAAAAAATCTAACACAGTCCAGTAGTCCACAATAGTAGTGGTTTATCCACAGGACTTATGGACTTGAGCTTTCACAACTCCTTTACATACATCATTTTTATACTTTTCTGCTGCATGGTCAATAGCAAGATAAAGTAAGATCTATATAACAAGAAATGGAACTTTTGTATCTGATAAGGTCAGTCAAGTCCCCTCAGGATTTATCCTGAAACCCTGTACCTCACTTTGTAGATCCTTTGTCAGTGTCAGCTTGTGGATGAATAACAGACATTGTCTGACCAAGTTACTCTCTGCGAAAGCCTGAAATAATGTTTTCTCTCCATGTGACTCTTCTTAGGCACACTGCACATCGCCGATTACATTCCTCTTTGGCTCCATAATCTCTTTGATCAGAAAATTTGGGACACAACTGAGTTCCATGATGTTACAATATAGATTCCCATATGTCCTGAGTCTTCACTGACCTTGAAAGGTTAGGGCCAAAATGTTGGCTGACCTTGCAGCCCTTCCATTTCTCTAAGTTTTGATCTGCAATCTTAGGTTGTTAACCCTCCAGAAGAGAAGCTTATTATTACCCTGCAACATATACAGTTTGGTTTATCCTAACTATCTGTCTAATTATCAGACATCTTAGAACAGGCATTTTCTATCAAGTATTGATATGTTAAACTTTAAGAAACTATAGAATATGAAAAAAGATAATTAAAAAATAAAGATGAACATATATTTTTACAGAGAAATTTAGAAAACTAACCATATTAAACATTG